>MJUU01054098.1:78900-102125 GCA_002080025.1 Modiolus philippinarum | reverse complement strand
ATAACCGTGCTTATATGGAAAAGGGCATGTATTAATAGATATGTATTTATGCTAGGAATTATAGTGATGATCCATTTCTAAATAAATTGTATATCTTTTCCATTAATAATGTTTTGATATTACTCATGTGACACTTAGGGGTTAACGTATGATCCGTGAACAGGTTTTTTTAAGTTTGATTCGCGAACTATACCTCTAACAATAGTCATAATACGTGATTTAAAAGCAGCCAGAAAACAACAAGCAATACGTGAATTTACAAAGAGGTATGACAAATTTCCCGTGAAATTATTTCCTTCAGCATTTTACGAATCGTCTCAAAAACTTTTAAACATGTTATCTATTATATACACTATCATAACAAAATAATTTAATAGGAAAAAATGAAAGGATATGGAGTGAATGTACATGTCACAAAAACACACATGATACATAGAAAACTCCAGTTTATCAAGGACAGGGTTTTTATTGCTGTCTACATTTTCATACCCTTACATAAAAAAATTCAGTCATTGAAATTGACACTTGAATGCAATTTTGACAGATTTTCGCAATTTTGTTGGTTATTGTTAAAATTCGTTGCATAGAACCCCAAGAACCAAACTAATCTATATCTAACTGCCATTCGGAAGGGCAAATGCGTATACACTCGCAACAAAAAAATTTGGGTTCTCGGTGTCCTTCCAGTAGTTTCATCTTCCGCAACACTGTAAAATAGCTTAAATTGACACAAAAGGCTGCTTACAGACATGTTCGACTGCTAATATGTCAGAAAACATACAGGCGTGGCAAATACTAATTCTATCTCGAGGAACAGGACTAGTAACATGAGACCATCTTTCTAGATTTTCGACAAAATTTGAGCATTTTTTTAATGACCTAATGTAGGAAATAAAAATTTACGCCTCTTTAGATTCGTGATTTAATGACCCTGAAGGGCCCCCTTCATAAATATTCAGTATTTAAACGACTGTATCGTCAGTAATATTGCTCATGGATTTTCATTCAGTATTGCGTGCTCGCAATCCTCCGTTCAATACATTCACTACCCTCCGTTCAATACATGAAATACTGGCTCACTACCAATTGAACGGAGCTCCCTACCCTCAAAATTTTGGTTCAAAAAAGAAAATTGCAATTATTTTTTATTAGAAAGAATTCTTTGAAAAGCCCGTAATGCAAATGCTTTCTTCTAACTATAGGCATATACAATATAGAAAATAGTTTGTTCAAAAATTGTTAATTAAATAGTTATATGCGAAAAGGTCATTTCGTCTGCATGCTTAAAGTCTTACCTGAGCTCTCTACCCTCAGTTCAAATGCTCATTCCCCTCAATTCCCATTGTACAGCTTCCTACGGGGTGGTTTTCTTAGTTAAACACAAACAGGTTTGCATAACCGCACAAATATGTTATCATGCATTGAACCAACTAATATGATTATTTAGATAGTGTCGAAAATGGTTGAACGGCGTGACCTGACGATCGCTTGCCGTTCAACGATTTTCGATACTATCTAAATAATCATATAAGTTGGTTCAGTGCATGATAACTTATAATATTNGGGTTCTGGTGGTTCTTCATTGATTGGAGTTTGTGTAGAAGAATACAAATATCTTCGTACAAGACTAACTTTCTCAAAATCAGAGAATTTAAGGACCGTGGATGAATCTTCGTTCCTGCTAGTTCCCAGAACTAAGCCTTCCTCTGGAGTCAGGTTACAATAAATGTGAACCATTCTAAATTTAAAAATCCAGTCATTTGTCCTTTCAAAGGCAATCCTCTGTGCTTTAATATTATGATTACCGTCTATAACAAATATGCGACAAGTTCCAAGCATTTTCTCATTGAAGTCGCCTTTATCAGCTCTAATAAATGCAATAACATTGGCAGCATTATCAATTGATAGGCATCTCTTTTCAATCATTGTCAAAGCTATTTTTTCTACAAAGTCATCATGTCTCTCCCTTACTTTAAAATCAGGTGGTGGTGAGTGCAAGGTCGTAATATCTAAATAAAATTTTCCTACACTTTTAGATTTAATGGAATCAAACAAATTTGTTTGTTGAAACTTATCATCTGTTTCTTCTGCATCCATTACATTGTTATCACTTCTTTTGACAATATCATTATCATCAACTTGCTCCTGATTCTTCTTGTCAGGTTCATTGCAAGAGTCAAGCTTCCTGTCTTCATCCCTACATTAAAATAAAATATTTTGAAGTATCTCAAAATCTGAAACATCAAAAACATTACATATAAAGCAATTGTTACCCTTTTGATTATTCTTCATACAGGTACATTTGAGCGCTTCACAACTTGGAAATGGCATAAGGAGGGCTAAATACATGAATATACTTCCATATCAACTAAACCAACTACCAGTAGAAATTTTCCACAGCAGAGCAGCCAGATTTACATGTAATCATCATAAAAGCAACAGCTAAATGATAGAAATGCGGCAGGAACTTCATTAGCCAACACTATAGGAATACGAAGAGTGAGAAAACACATAATATTCTTTAATAAAATTGTTAATTGTCTTGTCGCTATACATCCATCAGACTTACTCATACGATCTGATACAAGAACACATCAGTATCAAACTTATATACACAATTCCAAAAAAAAAAGACTTGTGTGATATTTCATCAAAATCAAAGTACCCGTTTAAGAGGACATGCGCTGACAAGGTTCCTTCCCCCTTTTTCCCAGAAAATATTTAAAGATGAAATATCTCCATTTCAAAATTTCAGCAGCCATATAATTTGTATATGTATGGACACAATGATATAATCTTCAAGAAAGAACTTTTCATAAGGTGCCAATGAAAATACTGTCAAAATCAGCCAAAAATAAAATTCACCTTTTTTTTAATTTTTTGCCTTTTTGACATTTTACACAGAAATCATAAGCATTAAAGAAATTTCATTACATCACTTTGAAAACAACTTTTCAAGAGGAATACAATCAATAGAGTGTTTCTCTCCCCCAGCTTGATTACACAATATCTACGGCTTGAATTATTTCTTTGAAGTCCAAAAATCATTGCAGAAGTAATCAACATAAGTCCCAGTCAAATTACCTCCCCTTCCGGATTTCCGACAATAATTATATTCCTCCATAAAGATATCAATATAGTGTCCTTATTTTGTGTAAAGTTTTATCAAAATCCTTTCAGTGGTTTAAGGGGAATTGGGCTTATGAGATATACAGGCAATCGATGAAAAGTCAGTCAAATTATCTCCCCTTCCTAGTTTCGAATAATAAATATATTCCTTCAGGCATATAGTGTCATTCCTTTGTGCTAAGTTTCATCGAAATCCTTTCGGTGGTTTAACAAATTTTGCTTAAGAGGTAACTCATACATTGGGGATCTACGAAAAGTCAAAGTCAAATTATCTCTCCTTTCTGGTTTCCGACAATAATTATATTCCTTCATGGACATCTCCATATAGTGTCCTTCCTTTGTGTAAAGTTTCATAAAAATCCTTCCAGTGGTTTTAAGAGGAGTTGCGCTTACAAGAAGTGTGAATGAATGGACGGACAGACAGGGTGATACTTAATTGTCCTTGATTTGGATAGCACTCATCAAGATGATTTATTTGAAGCAACACCATTCTGATAGCATTTTAGTTGTAAGGAAATGGACTTCAACCCAAAATTAAAGGAAAGGCACTGAGGCATAAAATATAGGTCAAAGCCAATTAGTAATCTTAAAGACATATCCTACTATTCAAACTCCAATATGATATCTTCTTGATATTCCTTTTGTACAATATTAATAATAAAAGCTTTAAATTAAGCTAAAACAAATTTGAGGTCACCGGCCTAGTTTTAGAGCTATGACGTCATCTTTATTTACCTGTTTTGAAGGTATCGATTAAATACTATATGGCCTACATTTTTGCTATATTGTAGGTTTCGAATGATACTAAATTTATTTTAAACGCTTCATGGTGTGTAGAAAAACAATATATTACAACAAAATAAAAAAATATGCAAGTTTTGGAATAAACGGCACAATGTTCAAGTTCTCGCCATTTTTGTCGGGTACTCACAACACGACAAAATCGCTGATCGCAAAAAATTCAAATATGATAATTTGATAATATTTTCACATAAGATAGGGACTGACCTCTTCTAAGGGTTAAGCAAATAAAATAATAGGGTCACCAAATCAGGGAAAAAGATATTTGTAAAAAACATGTGAAGACCGAAAATGGGGGGTCTTTCTTTATATCAATAGTATTTTTTTTTAATTTGAATCGCAGTTTATAATCACAATTTACATTATATTTTGTAGGAATAAAATGTAGCCAAGTATATGTAATTATTTTTTCCCTTTTATTGCTATATTGTGTGTACAAACTAGGAAAAATGTGTGTTTACGGGACATAAACAGTATAAACCCCAATAGGGTAAAATAAGACCAATCGCAATATTTACCTTGTATAAACATGTTACAATTCTTTCGTCACTGTGCAAAATGAATTGTATTTTATTTTATTTCCTTTGCTTATTTTCAATTTCTGCTGGCGTTGTGAATGAGGAAACAATCAAAACATGTAATACCTAAATAAAAGGCATTTTTTCTAAATTCATTTGACTTTATTTATTTTTACACAAGTTCAAAGATTAAGGGAGTACGAGTGTCAGAAATTTTGAAATTGGAATTAAAATGCTGACCTTTTGTTCTGTAGAACTTTGCTAATAGAACAACATGAGCATAAAAATTTGAAAAAAATCCATGTAAGAATTTTTGAGATATAAGATGTCAAAATTTTGGCGGGAAGCAGTTCTCTCTAGAGTTTTCCTTCAATTTCCATTAGCTGTTTATATGCCTCAAATATGTGAAAATAAAATTGAAAGTGTAAAAAAATTCATACATTGTCTATTTAATGCATTTTAAAGTGACCAAGAAAATATGATACATGTGCAAAAAAAAATTAACCCTGTTTAAATGCATAAAACCTGAGGAAATCGATTGTCACTGAATTCTGACATTCATACTTCCTTAATTGAAAATGTTTTCTTTGAAATTGAAATTGTCTTTCAATAATAATAAATCTCGGCAAACTATTTAATGAAGTGGTCTACAGAGCGCATAATCGGAATGTGTCCTTTTATTCTTTACCGTTAGAACATAAATTGAACCTTTCAAATATGTCGTCCAACTACCCTAAACTATGACGTCTTTGTTTTAGGTCGTTTTAACCTGGATATGGGATGTTTATCCCATTTCCTTTCTTTTTCATACAAAACCTTAAAGCTCGATTTCCTGGAGTTTGAGAGGTCATAAAGGAATTACAAAATAGTAAAGCTCAAAAACAAAATGCGCAGAAACAATAGTAGGATATGACTTTAAAAATTGATTGGTGTTCCATGGAACACTTGTGTCGCCTGCACTACAGAAGAGCCATTTTTGGTCCAATGAAGCTCTAAAATATGCAAAATTAAAATTTTACTTATAATGTGCATGTCTAGATTAGGAGAAAAACNATTTCTGCAAGTGACAAGACAATGCTTAATTTCTGAAGAATTTGGTTGTTCACTTTAATGTATTTTTTTCAAATAGTCAGTGCATTTTCTTTTGCTATGTGTCGCTTCTTTACTTTTAAACACGATGAACTTGATTGTTCTAGAGATTTGGTATTCACCCTCAGAAACTGACTTACTCCTGACGATCACCAACAGAAATCTTCTTTTACTGTATTTTTTGCTCCAATTCAAAATTTAAACCAGTTTCCACACTTGAAGTTCTTAAACATCATTAAGAGCTTTTAAAATAAAGCGAAAAAGCCTCATAAGACATTGAAATTAGACATTTATTTCTTAGATAAGACTGACAGTTCCAATTTTTGCTAACGATTTTCATTTTTGTGCACGTTTCATACAAAAAGTACAAATGATTTTGAACTAAAACTTACACAGAAAAAATCGCTATGACTTTCGCCATAGAATAAGCACAATGCTATATGAACACTAATATGGTTAAAAGATTCTCACCTTGTCATTTCTGAAGCGGGTTTGTTTACATATTTTTGGAAATCATCCACAATTAAATTACTTATCTCGGGAATCACCTGAAATATTTTTCGAGCAGATTAGGTCCCGTGATTATGGGACAATTAACATGACCCAACATGGAGCTGTAACAAACATAGAAATAATTTTGCGTACCAAACTTGTTGATGTGCTAATAGAGAATAGCTATTAAATATAAATAGGTATAAAGGGCAAGAGATGGCGCAGAAATTTTTGGTATTGTGGCCTTGTATTAAAATATAGAAAAGTGAATAAAAAGAAAATGAAAAAATAAGAGAGTAAACGGACACCCGTCCACTTCAAATCAAAGGTATCGAATGAAACGTTAATCGAATGAAACGTTAAAGAGAGAGATGAAAGATTTTAACAGCCTCTTTTATTTTGTATTCAAGAATGTCAATATTAATCACCAACTTCAAGTTGAGCAGTTAAATACTTCATTATGAAAACTATGTCCGGCACAATTGTTATCATTCGGCTTTTCTTACAGTTCTCTTATTCGGTGTAGTGATAAAAAAAATCATTGTTTCCAATAGCAAAACCGTTTTAATTTTTTATACGCCCGTCTTTGACGGGACGTATTATGGTATACCGGTGTCCGTTCGTCTGTCTGTCTGTCTGTCCGTCTGTCCGTCCGTCCACACGTCGTACTCTAACTAGAGAACGCTTTGAACATTTTTCTTGAAACTTTGCAGGATTGTTGGGTATGACGGAAGAAAGCTCCCTATCGTTTTATTTTGTCGTCGGATTTTTTGTTCCAGAGTTATGGGACTTTGATTATTTTATTAAAGCTTGACATTGCAATTTTCGTCTACATGTCTTACTCTAACTAGAGAACGCTTTGAAAATTTTTCTTGAAACTTTGCAGGATTGTTGGGTATGATGGAAGAAAGCTCCCTATCGTTTTATTTTTTCGTCCGATTTTTCGTTCCAGAGTTATGGGACTTTGATTATTTCAAAAAAGCTTGAAACTGCAATTTTCGTCCACATGTCATACTCTAACTAGAGAAAGCTTTGATCATTTTTCTTGAAACTTTGCAGGATTGTTGGGTATGACGAGAGGAAGCTCCCTATCGTTTTATTTTGTCGATGAAATTTTCTTGACAGAGTTATGGGACTTGGATTATTTTAAAAAAAGCATGAAATACTATTTCTGTTCTAGCTAGAGAACGCTTTATTCATTTTTCTTGAAACTTTGCAAGATTGTTGGATATGACCAAAGAAAGATCCCTGTTGTTTTATTTTGTGGAAGGATTTTTCGTTCCAGAGTTATAGGACTTTGATTATTTCAAAAAGGTATGAAATTGCAATTTCTGTCTACACATTGATATTCTTTAATTTTAAGACATCACTACCCCTAAACCAATATAAATTTTTAACTGTTTAACATCAGATGAAATAATTTATGCATATTAGAAGTCGCTTGTCATGTTTGTTCATATGGAGTTTTTAATTTCAAGAATCATTTAATCAGTTTGCTTTAAAGGTGGGGACGGGCGTATCATGCGCTCTTGGCGCAGCTGTTTATTTAAGAATGTATAAGGACTATAGTAGAGTAAACAAAACAAAAATATCGTGTAACTATAAAAATCAAAGCTCCGATGGAGCTGAATCTCGAAGCCATGAAAATCTACACGAGGCAAAACTTCGTAGTCATCCAAAAAACTGCTGCATACCTCTGCATGTATTAAGTTATTGCGTAATACGTGAAAATAATCGGATTGTGCGATTTCGTATGTCGATTTCTTTGCCATCAATATATGCAATACATTGTCACATGTAAACGAATGTTATTTTCATCTTTGACAAATTACTGCGCGACAAGTTCGTTGATCCGAGACGCAATATAAAAAAAACGAGTTATTTGATAAACATGCATATTGTTTACAATTTAATATAACAACACCGTATTCAACTCATGAAAATGAAGAAATATAACTTAAAACATAATGTATACGAAAGAAACTGGCGCACTATATTTTATCGGAAGCACGAAGATCATCTTTTAGAGCTGTTAATAGGCTTGAAGCCTCACGTGATTTTTTCTTGTCATTTTAACATCTCTCAAGCCATTTCATGGCTTCGAGATAAAAACACTGTATGGTAACAGCGCCGGTAGCCGGGAGTTTGGATTTCTCCAAAATTGACTTACCGGAGTCGAATCAGTTAAGTCTGTTCCATGTTTTTACACTTATAAACAATTTTGTGAATTATATTTCATCTCACTTGAAGGTCGTTACTTATATTTATATTAGTATGTCATACACATAATTTTTCTCTCAGTGCAATTGATATTTACTGTGAAAAACGGGGTAAAACATGCATGATCTGTGTATATGCATTTAAAAATGTAAATCTTTTTGTCTATTTTCTTTAGTCTCAACTAATGAGCCAATTTACGTCAGAAAATGTTAATTTAAAACATTTTATAGCAAATCGCTGTAGACAAGTAGGAAAAGTAATGTAAATAGCGTATTTATTTACAACACACGATCCGTTTAAGCAACGGTTTGGATTTTAAACACACGGTTTGTATGTATAACAAGAAACGGTTTGGAAAGTATAAGGATTTTTATAAAGTCTTTTTGAAAAGACTTTCTGACCGTATTTTCCAATTAGGGCATTATCTGAGATATAGCTTTCAGGGGACATGTTTTTTTGGCTCAAATTAGGGACCATATAAAGTTGTCTTACTGTCTGCGTGCATAATCCCCTTTAGAAGCGCTCCATAATGAGGTAAAATTGTGAAGCTACATAATATATATTAAAATGACCTAAATATATAATGCAAGAGGAATATATGGTGACGTCTTCAAAACCGATGGTACCAATAAAAGTCGACGCGTTACCGTACGTGCTCAGCATTTCAGCGCATAGTGAAGTTAAAAAAATGTGCCCTACAACGCAAATCTACTCAGCTGGAAACCAACATAAAAGATACCAATGATATATCTGGCAGAAAAATAAGGAAGATTCCCTTATACACAAAACTCTTCAAAAACTGGTCGAAAACTCGTACAACCAATGTAGATGCTGTGTTTTTACTCGTCGTGAAAATGTTCATCAAAATGGACAAAATCTGGAACACCCAACCGCAGGCTTTTGGTAGCTTCGGTACTTAGTCTGGCTATCAGGGTTCCTATCGTTGTTTACGTGTGTCTTTCACATGCGTTTTTCTTGTGCAGTTTCCATGTAGATTGTAGCCTCGGATTGTAATTTTAGCATAGGTATTTTCTGCAGTTTCCGTGTAGATTGTAGCCTCGGATTGTAATTTTAGCATAGGTATTTTCTATTATTTGGGGATATTTTCATCACTGGTAAGCTAATAAAAGCTTTTCTTTCATAGCCAGTATAAAATAAACAATCTGTATTAGATGTTAAAGTAAAAACTAGTTGTTTAACTTGTCCCTGAGGACGACTTCTTACAATTATTCGTTATGACAAGGAGAAAAAACTCATAAAAAATTCACATATTTATGTGCGAAATGGAAAATGGAATTATTCAATCTGCTTTTCCGAAAGAATATTATTATGTATTACATACTTAGCACAGATATGTTCTGCGAGCATTCCCTGACCCGTCATTCAAATTTACGTTTTGTTCCCTTTTCCTTTTTAAGATTGTAGTCGTGGAGTTAGTAGTCTACCTGTATTGAGTTTTATTCGTACGTTTATAATACTATAGGGAAATCGGGCAGAGAAAGGAGAAGCTTGAATACCCATAAATCGGTTTAACCCTACCACCACTGGCTTTCGCTAATGCCGGTACCAAGACTGCCTGTCCCGAGTTCCGTATCGTTCTTTACGTTTGTCATTCGCGTTCACTTGTTTTTAACGCACCTGGCTTGAGCCAGGGTGATCTTTTGCCATCACTTTGCGGCCGTACATCGTCCGGTCTAAACTTTTAATATACACTTCTTCTCCTCCGAAACTTTTGAAGCAAGTGGAACCAAACTTGGCCACAATAGTCCTTTGGTGGTCCTCTGGGGAAAATGTGTTTTTAAGATCCTTGCTATATCCAAGATGACTGCCAATTGGAATATAATTCTAACAATAAACCTATGTAAAATACTTTCAAACATATTCTCATCTGAAACAGCTGAGCCAATTGGAACCAAAACTGCAACAATAGTCCTGGGGTGGTCCCCTGCAAGAAAGATGTTTTCAGATCCGCACTGTATCAAAGATTGTCTCCAGCCGGAAAAATCGTTATACCTTGGCACTTATAGGAAAAACGTTCAAAGACCTTCTCCTCTGAAACTGCTGAGCCAATGGACTTGGCCACAATAGTTTTGGCGTGGTCCTTGCAAAAAGATATTTTTCAGGTCCGTCCTATATCCAAGATGGCTGTCGGTGGGAAACATAGTTTTATCATGGACCCTATCGGAAAACACATTCAAAGATCTTCTGCTCTGAAACTGTTGAACCATTAAATCAAAACCTGGGCATAATTGCCTTTAGGTAGTCACCTGCAAAAAAGTGTTATCAGTTTCACACTTAATAGAAATTAATGTGTTGCCAGCAGAGAACATAGTTTATCATTGAACCCTATTAAAACACGTTCTACAACGGTGCATATTGGAATAATAATTTAATTATTTAATTTCCCCATAGTTAATTATCCGTTTCTGGATGGCGATGTTCCATTAGCGCCATCATATGGTGTTTACATATCTCAACTTGTTCGATTTGCTCGAGTATGTAATAACGTTTGCGATTTTAATGAACGGAATCTTTTCATAACTGAAAAACTATTACATCAGGGTTTTCAGTATCATAAACTAGTTAAACCTTTATTAGATTGTATCATCGATATAAAGACTTAGTTCGTAAATACAATACAACCTGTAAACATCTAATCAAGGCTGGTATTTCACATCCTTTAATAAAGGTAACCGGATAACTGACGAATCATACGAACGTAACAACTTATCATGGGAAACACACATATCATACGATGAGGGATCTATCAATTCAGATATTTTGTTAGAATGAATAATTTTTATGTTGGGCTTACTCAGTCAATCACATCACCCTGTTTTATTTGTATGTGCTTGGTAATCAAGAGCTTGACATCTTTTTTTCTTATTATCTAGATATATTTCTCCATGAATTTTTTTCACACTTACATGTACAGATCATTCGAGTATTGTAAGGTGCACTCGATTCGCCTGTTATTTTTCAAAGGCGTTGAATATTTCTCAGAGGTTACAAAAGGGGATTACATAAATATTTTAAGAGAGGGTCTGCTTTAACTTAGCATGATTCGGCAGTTCATTTTAAAATTTGACGAACATTTCCTTTCTGAGAACGTCATTTCTCAGTTCTACATACATTATCTCGTTTGCTTTAAACACCTATTGAATCTAAAATTTTATTTCGATGCACGAAAATGTAGCATATCTACATAAAGAAAATGTAGGTGGAGTAGTTTGCAATTGATAGCAAATAACAAAATACCGAAGTTATTGTTAATCTATTTTCTGCATATGAGCATTTGTAGTTCATGGCAGCTTTCATAGTTTTCACGGGAAATGATTATTCCCTTGGTAACAATCACGTATTCTGTTGGAACTCTAAAAATAGTTTCAATAGAAACTTTTAAACTTCCCTTTGGATGGAAGAAAAGCTTCATATATGGAAAAGGTACGATTATTCCTTTGAGACTTACCGACATTGTGACACCCCCTTGTCTACACAATAACGGAGACCTACTCTTTGTTTGACCAATGTGAACTCTGTATGCCATATGTTCTGCTCGATGAATTATTGAAATGACGCAGTATCCATGGCTTCTTGGACCGACTGTGTGACACTTCTCGAATGTATGAGATTAAGGCTGAATAATATATCATATAGATGTTACCCTGTGGCTTCTCCGTTGCGTTTTAAAAGAATATCTTGAAGAGTGACTCCGTTGTGGAAGACGAGAACGTTTGTCAGCTTAGATGCTCGTTATATAGAAAAAAGAAGGGAAACGGGGAATGTGTCAAAGAAAGCATCAGTGCTAACAAAAACTACATTCAACCATATATCGACTATTGTATTGGTTTAAGGGGTGTAGTTTATGTAATGAATTATAGAACCATGAAAAAAAAGAGTTCTAGAAGGTTTGAAGTAGTCTCCCGCATGAACTTTGTGTACCGGTCTATGGTAGTGCCATGTAGCTCACAATGGGGAATGAGTGTCATGTGTTACGCCCCGCGATGCCGGGAACTCTTCCCCGACTGTTCATACGGCCTCTTACTAGAGGACAGCTCCGTTTTGTAGTTATACAAAGCGTCGATAGGTGGTGACTACTTTGGTGTATGCCTTAATCAAACGTTCCAGAATATCAAAATGTTAATTGTATCAGATTCAAATCTGGGAACTTCTATACTATCGGTAGATTTGAGAACCATTTTTCGACACGTGAGGCGAGTACCAGTGGCGATAGACTCTCCTGGTATGAATAATGATTGGTTGGGTTCGTTTCGGATATCAGATTACTTTCATGATTTATACTACACTCTCATAGAACTTTGAAAATTATATTGACAGATATCTATTTATAGATAACATGTATCTATGCTGTATCTTTCAACAGACAAGACAATTATATAACGCATATGAAGCGCCACCAACCACTTCAAATCGGAAGTGGCAGTACTCCAGTAAATTACAATCAGCAGAATTCGACAAAGCAAAACCACATTACAGGGGTAAATGCTTTACCAGCCTGAAATTAGAAGACACCGATGAGGGCACGAAGGAGTCCATCAAAAAGATGTACAACTCATTTATTGAGTATCAACGACAAGGTAGTAACTGGACTGTAGATAAGGTAATGAACATTACCGTACAAACGGTACGATACAGACCATTACGTGGATCGAGTTATAATCCACTGCCAATCAAATTAAGGTCAAAGCATGTCGTAATTAACGTATAAAACGAGGATAACAAATGCTTCATGTTGTCTGTACTAGCAGCGTTATATCCTACCCAACGGCACGCAGAACGGATAAGCAAATGCGAAGATCATTTGGAAGCCATAAACTTTTAGAGTGCAATAGAATTTCCGGTAAAGCTGGCAGAAATTCCAAGATTTGAAAAGCTAAATCACATATCCGTCAACGTGTTTGAATACGAAAAAGGAGTACTATTCCCAATTCACATTACTAAAGAAAGATTTGAGAAACATGTTAATCTTCTCTTGATATCAGATGACAAAAAATCACATTATTATTGGATAAAAGACTTCAATCGATTATTATTTGATCATAAATCAGATGGACATAGATATTATTTCTGCCAATATTGCTTGCATGGGTTTACAAAGGAGAGGTTATTAGTGGATCACGACCCCTATTGCCAAGTACATGGACCTCAAAAGATCAAACTATCAACAGAAGAAGATAAATGGCTCTATTATAAAGACATTCGTAAACAGTTGAAAGTACCCTATGTCATCTAACCTATTCAGAAAACGATCTTTAAAAGTCTTCAAACGACAGCAACAAAACATTACCTAGTGGGTTTGCATATAAAAATCGTGGGCCTTACACCAGATACTTCAAAAGAACCTGTTGTGTACCGAGGTTTAGATGCTGCCGATAAATTTGTAAGATGTACGGTTAAAGAAATGGATTTCATCGAGAGTAAATTCAAACATTGTGAACCTATGTAAATGACCGGTAGCGATTGGCAATCATTTAAGAACGCTACACAATGTCACATTTGTAACCAGGAACTGGGCCAAGATCGTGTCAGAGATTATGGTCACGTGACCGGGAAATTTAGAGGAGCTGCCCACAATGCATGTAACATTAATTACAAATTTACTGGGAGAATTCCTTGCACTTTCCACAATCTAAAAGGCTATGATAGTTTTTATATCATGACGGCTATTGGCCAAGTGCAAGGAAAACAATTTAAACGCATACCTAGCAATATGGCAAAAATATGTCAGTTTTTTTCTTGGATGCATTAATTGTATCGATTCTTTCCAACTCATGTGATCTTCATTGGAGAAACTTGTTGAAAACTTGGTAAAAGAGGGATTCAGTAAATTTAACCATATGAAGAGTAACTTTGAAGAAGACAGGACCAATTTACTATTGAGGAAACAAATCTATCCGTACGAATATTTGATTCGGAGACCAAATTTGAAGAGCAACAACTTCCACCTATTTCCAGCTTTCATAGCACGTTATCTGGAGAAAGCATAACGGATGAAGATTACGCTCATGCCCAGACCGTCTTGAAAATATTCAACTTACATGTACCATGATATGTACGTCCTCACCAATGTTCTAGCATTGGCCGATATTTTTGAAAGTTTTAGAGATATCTGTTTAAGATACTATGAATTAGACGCAGCTTATTTCTATACATCACCTGGTTTAGTATGGCAAGCGGCATTAAAAATGAGGAGACTTCGACTTGAATTTTTAACCAACACAGACATGCAATTGTTTATAGAAAAAGGACTAAGAGGAGGAATATCTATGATATGTCATCGCTATGCCAAAGCTTACAACACATATGTACCCGACTACGACCCCAGTCAAGCAAAAAGTCATATAGCCTATTTGGATGCGAATAACTTATATTGATGGGCTGTATCCCAAGCACTCCGTGTGGATGGATTCAAATGGTTTAGAAGACCAGGAGGTTGAAAAGCTAGATTTGCTTGAAATGTTTGACGATGATGAAAATGACTATATCCTGGAGGTCGATCTAGACTATCCAGATGAACTACATGATCATCATAACAACTATCCTCCTGCACCTGAGAAAGTCAAAGTCACAGAGGACGTGCTGTCACTTTATGCAAAAAAGCTTTCAGAAAGACTTAGACCTAAGAGGAACATCAACAGAAAAACTTATTGCAAACCTTCATTGAAAGAAAACTATGCTGTGCATTACCGAAATTTAAAGCTGCACTTATCTTTCGGCATGAAGCTCTCTAAAATCATAGGGTGATGCCCTTTAGACAAACACAATAGCTGAAACAGTATATAGATTAGAAAGGAAGTCAAAAATGATTTTGAAAAGGATTTCTTTAAATTGATGAACAACTCCAATTTGGAAAGATTTTGGAGAATATGAGGACAAGGATTGATGTGCATTTAGTGAACACCCAATCGAAAGCCAGAAAATTTACCAGTAAACCAAACTTCCATAAGTTAAAATATTAAATGAAGATCTTGTAGCAGTACATATGCTGAAGCAGAAACTCTACTTGAACAGACCTATCTATGTGGGCTTTTCCATTCTAGATTTCTCTAAATCACTTATAATTTCCATTACAATTATATGAAAATCAAATACGGGCCTAATGCACAACTGCTGTTTACCGATACAGATAGTCTGTGTTACTACGTCAAGACCGGTGACATCTACGCAGATATGCTTGAGGATAGGCATCTTTTTGACACCTCAGAGTATGATGAAGAACATCCATTACATAGTACAGTTAATGAAAAGGTCTCCGGTAAGATTAAAGGCGAGACCCATGGGGTACCAAATCAGGAATTTGTAGACCTTAAATCAAAATTGTATTCCCTGATCTATGAGGAAAAAGGCAGAATGACAGAGAAGACGACCTAAGGCATAAAGAAGAGTGTCGCTAAAAATCATTTCAAACATGATAATTACAAACAATCGTTGTTTAACAAGGAAATTTACATGAGCACTATGAATCAGATAAGGTCGTATGAACATCAGTTATATAACAAAACAAACTATGATTATCTCCATTTGACGACAATGATATATTCTGCAAGACTGGATAAGTAGCCTTGCCTACGGATACTGTAGAATATAAATATACCACCTAAGTCATTTTACATCTAAACATTGGAGGACTAAGACGTATTTTATGGAATCTCCTAAAATGTCAACTTGTGACGAATGTCGTCAGCAATTTTCCAGAGGAGATGCAGTGCTAAGACATAGAAAAAATAAGCACGAATTAAGTCTAGCGTATCCACCGAGCGGCCATGCGCATCCACCACCACCGCCGCCGCCACCAACATCACAGACTATTCTGCAGCATCCGTTTACCATGATTTTGTGTGGACCAACACCCAATGGAAAGTCTTGTTGGATGAACATTGTTTTACCCTTGCAAGAACCATGATAAATCCATCACCAAAAAGGACCATATGGTGTTACAAGAGATGGCAGCCATTGTTTACAGAGATGCAGCAAAAATCAAAAACATGCTATTTCTGCAGGTTTACCTGAAAATTTAAACCAGGACTCGTTCATGGACAGTAGATATCCGAGTCTGATTTTCGTTGACGATCTAATGAGAAATGCTACCAACAGTAAAGATGTATGCGAGCTTTTCGTTGAGGGGAGTCATCATAAAACATCAGCTTAGCATATATTATGCAGAATGCCCTTTCCAAAGGCAAGGAGAATAGATCACTGAGTATCAGCAGTCAATACATGGTCTTATTTAAGAATCCATGCGATCAAGTTGGGCCTGCCGTTTTTGCAAGACAGATGTATCCAAAAAATCCGATGGTTTGGAAAAGGACGTAGCCAAACGCAAGGTTAACAACAAATTGAAGGACGTAGAAATGAATCAATTAATGAAAAATTATGAAAGTTTGCTTCAATAATTATTACAGCTTCAAAGTGGTAAAATGCATGCCCATACGAAAATATATAAACATTATCTTGAAAGTTAAATGGACGAAATCATGGACGATGATGAGGACAGAGAAAGCGATGACAATGAAGACCAGGAAAATGAGGAAGAAAGTGTCAACGAGGAAGAAGACGGAGAGGATGATGATAAAGTAAAGCACATCGAAATATTTCATTGCATTTGAAACCTTCATAGGGTACAGATGGCTACATGGGAGCGGTATTTGAAAAGAATTTATTACGATCCATCAAGTCCGGCTAGTTTTGCCAGTCCAAAAAAATTGTATAGATTCGCACGAAAGAAGGAAAATTTGTACTTAGTAAATATTAATTCTAAGCATTCTGTACTAGTACTTCAAATTTCAAAATTTATAAAAAAAAAATCGAAAATAAACTCTGGACTCATCGCTTATTTTGGTCTTACTCTGGACTCGAGGGGAGGGATTATCCCTCTTGTCAGGAAATGATTATCCCATGGTACTCATAAACTCGTACTTAATTAAAAGTATCAAATTCGTAGATATACAAATATTCTTTTGTCAATAAATCCTTCAACCCGGAAATAAGAGATATGCTGTTTATATATGTTCACATGTTCAAAATATAGAAGGTCTATAATTTTACAGTTTGCCATACCTCATACATAACTTTGAATGAAGTATAGATTCAATTATCAAACCTTAAATTTTGGAAAAAAGTTTTGATTGCAATTTATCTAAGTTGCATTTCATATATGATTTTTCCAACTTGGTCAGATAATAAGATTAATAAGCAACAATAACAATTGATTTGAGAATAAGGCTGTTTTGTATTGTGTTTGATGAAATGTCGGATATTGACGTTGTCCATATTTTGTTTTATCTCATTCAACAGAATTGGCAATACTTATAGTAGCCTTTGCCCAAAGCCAGCTTTTAAGTGATTTAAGGTGTCTGCAGGGTATCAATTTTCCTATTATAGAATTTTGTAAAAATTTCTCTTTAGAAACACAATTGTATTCTTGTTCGAAATGTAAAATAAAATTAGGGAGTCACTGTGCATTTAAGCACAAAAACTGAAATTGAAAATTTCAGGATTTTACATAGAAATGATAGGGAAAATCATTATGTGAGAGGATAGCTTGAAAAATCTATATTTTGTTCATACTTTGCATGTGTTTTGAAATCATTATATAGTTTACATATAAAAAATAAAAATTAGGGGTCACCGTTGAAATAAGAGAGATAAATTGCGAAATGTTAATTTCTCTATTGGTATCTTTGTTAAATTCTTTTATCAAAGCTAAATGATTTAGACAAACATGGCGGAATGATACCACTCAGACACCTTAATCTTCCAGTTGATGAAGATTTATCTGCATTGAATAGACCTTAATTGTCGAATTGGGACTCTCCAAAGCTATAATTAAATGTAACTACAACGTCGTTGTTTTACTTGGTCGATGCCACTGCTGGTAGATTAATATTCCTGAGGATGTAACAAGCCCACCTTTTTAGTACTTGAGTGCTTTTCCAAAACCGGTCATTAGAAAACTGTGGAATTTTTCTTCGTCATGCAAAGCTCTGTCCTTAGCTGAGTTTGTCATTAGCATAAGGGGCTTTAGATTATTGCTGCTCTATCAGCTCCTTCGTGTCTTTTTTGACCTTTCGATTGTTGGCATAGTTTGTCTTCTATTACGGATGTTCGCTGGTCATGTTTATGTGTTTCTGTCAGATTTCCGGAATTCTCTGCATTAGTTCATTTAAAAGCATAGTAATTCTTGCGCGGCGATCCCGTAATGTTTTTCCATAACTTTATTTTGTACATCTTTTGGAACATTTGACAAAATTTCATTTATTTTGAGTTGTCTTGTTACATTCATTGATGAATTTGCTCAGGTAAGGATGGTCACTCCTCAAATTTATTATATCAAGGATTTAAAATTATTATTTTTATTTATTAGAATATGGATCATACATCATTTTAAGCCAAAAAAAATTGATAGGTCAGTGTGGCCATTATTGAGATTTTAACGCCTGAAATTTTGGCGGGAAACCGAACTTCTCTAGTCTTTTCATTCACTTTGCATTAAGGTAATCAACATTTGAAATGCGATGAAGGTATATCAAGAATTTAATCAAATTTTGTCAGAAGTCTATTGAAGATGTATACTATCATATTTTGGAAAGAAAATAGGGGGTCGGCGGCAAAATTTTCTAATGCATAATAATGTATAAATCAAAAGAATTCCGAAAGTCAGAGACAGTTTCAAAAACCTGAGGAGTGACCATCCTAAGCAGTTTAGCTTTCCGCCATTTTTTCATTGATTTAGCAAAACTGTGGCTTATTAGAATTACGAAACTGCTACAAATAAAGTATTTTTTATTATTCTGATTATTTGATGTATTTTATAATATAAATTCAGTAGGAAAGGATTGCCTTTCCACAATAGAGTAGAGTTCGTCACTGATTTATATTTTGACAAAGTGCAGCTAATTAGAGGAAAGAATTGTCTTTCCCATATAGATGTTTGTTTCCTAATTTTGCTCTACCTACATGTATTGTGAAGATGACATACACAGTGACCCTGAGAGTGAATTAGATAGTTATACAAACCCCAAATATTTACCTATTAATACCCCTCATGACAGTTTTGTTCAGAAATACCTTATTGGCACTCCACATGCGTATTCAGAATCCACAGATTTGTCACTTTCTCCTTTTAGAGAAAGCACCCCTCCCGCCTTTGCCTTTCGCTCACGATTTAGATTTTGATTCCTCCAAAAATTCAAAGAAATCACACAAATTTAATAGTACAATGGAAAAATTAGCATCGTGTAAAAAATTTTCTGGTTACCTGAAAGATAATGGTTTGAAATTTTTGAAAAACTTTGAATCTTTTGCAACATTACATGAACTTGAAGACGATGAGGACGATACTAGAAAACTTGCAGCCTTTCATCTTCATCTGCAAGGTCCCACTCTCACCAGGTACAATTGCCTTGCCCCTGAACTCGACTGGAATGCAGTCAAAGAGCGTTTTACAGAAAAATATATTCAATTTGGATGGGAACATCCTTCTATAGTCATTGAAAATGAACTATTCAATCATTTAAATTAAGTGAAGGACAGGAGTTGGAGGA
Source organism: Modiolus philippinarum (assembly GCA_002080025.1). Taxonomy (NCBI): domain Eukaryota; kingdom Metazoa; phylum Mollusca; class Bivalvia; order Mytilida; family Modiolidae; genus Modiolus; species Modiolus philippinarum. The sequence goes on along the minus strand of MJUU01054098.1, from coordinate 82,312 downwards.
TTTCTTTTGTCAACTGGCCGAAAAAACCCAGTTGTTGTCAAAACCAAACCATGAGCTAATGGCCAAATTCATAAACGGCCTACCGGAGAAGCTCGCATTTTACGTTAGAGCCAGTAAACCAAAAGATTCGTCAGATGCGCTCACCTTAGCTAAAACAGGGGAGGCATATAAATACAGAGAAATCCAACCCACTGTTTCTGCAGCACGAATACAGTGTCTAGTCCATCTGAAATAGAAATCTCCAGACTCAGATGAGCGAGCTAGCCGACATGGTAAAGGAAATGCATACAAATGCAAATCGTCCCCCAAAACGTGCTTATAATTCAAATAATTCACAAAACTCATCGACCTACTCAACACAAAGACGAAATGTTACATGTTTCAAATGCAATAGCTCTGGTCACATCAAAAGAAAATGTAATTGGAATGGCGTTGGTATTGTTTCGTCTCAGAGTGTCTGTCAACTTTGTTCCCAAAACGGACACATTGCAAGGCAATGCAGCACATTTTCACAACAAAATATGGGAAATAACACATCATTAGTCAAATGCCAAATATGTTCCCAAACTGGTCAATCCGCACCCCAATGTGCAAAACTTCAACAGGGAAACCCATCTCTCCTGGGGCACAGGGCACGCTCCCCCAGGAGGACAGAACTAAGTGCTACTCGATTTAGGAGTAGGTCTCCTTCCCATGTAAATGACAGTGTAAATAGAAATGTCAATGAAAACAGTGATTGTACCATGACGAGTTGCAATAACTCTTCATATGAATGTACATTTGATTCGGAGAGTGACGAAAATGTTTATGGTCATACTGATACTAAGTTTTTGTATTTAACAGTACGCTTTGATAATTTAAAGGTTTCTGCATTAGTGGACACTGGAAGTTCCGTAAACATCATTTCGGAACAGTTGTATAATTCACTGCCTTACAGTAAGAAATCTAATTTTAACAAAAATGTATGTGATTCAGTTGTTTTGGCAAACAATCAGAAAATTGACGTAGTTGGAACTGCAATGATTAAAATGTACATTTCAGGAGCAAATCATAACATTTTCATTTATATTTTAAAAATGTCGTCACATCCTATTATATTAGGGACCAAATTATTTAATTGAAAATAAAGTTGTGCTAGATTTTAGTGAAATGTCTGCTGTAGCAGAACAGGCGAATGTATATTGTTTGAAAAGAACTACGATTTTACCGTGTTCAGAAACACTTATTTGGGGTAAAGTTCCTCAAAATATTGAATTTGGTAAACAAAATATGTACCTTTATCTAAAGGACTTCTAGCTGTTAAGGGTGTAGTAATGGTGTCAAAAGACAGATTAGTACCCGTAAAAATTCTAAACCCAACAAAAAATAAAATTGAAATATTTAGCAATTTTCAGTGAAATTAGCACTGAACCTAGTGTACAGAACATTGACTTGTCAAATAAATTTGACGAAAACGACAGTAGTGTACTGGGTCAATCTGGACCACTTTTTGCTGACAATGAAAATACTTCAAGTGCGAACGACACCGAATTAAAGGAATTTACTCAAAACTTTCGCTTTGACAATTCCGATTTGGACAATGCAAAGCTTACTATTTTACATCAATTTTTATATGACAATAAAGATATATTTGTTACAAAGTTAAATCCGTATTTAGGATAAACCGATTTATAGCTGAAATATTGCTGAGTAGACGTTAAACAATATTCAATCAATCAATCAATCAATTGTGCCGACTTACAACAAAATCTCATGGATATGAATATTACTGTCTATCTACCTTAAAAATAATTAGGCTTCATCCCATGTATTTCACCCGGTAGTGGTCCTTGTTACTGGATTTGGCCTCCTATTTCGATATTTTCATAAATAAAATATTCTTCTTGGACTACTTTAGGATTGTGGCTTTCCTTTTTATTTGATTTTAATGCTGTTGATGAGAGTACTCCTTGAAACACGTGTACAGCATCACGAAATTTACTGTATTATGCAACTTCGGTATTTTTGTATTTATATTATCATCATATAAGATATTTGACTGAAAAGGGACACCTAAATATAATTAGGTTTTTTCTAAAGAACTTGAGCATTAATTGTATTTAGAGAAAAAAATGGATTCAAGATAATAAAATTTGCTGTTTTTTGTTTACGAATTGCCCTGGTTTAGTGGTAAGTGGCTCTTATCTTTGAATATTCAGAAATGCATTTTTTATTAATCAGAGAAGTATTTTTACTGTAATAAGATTTGAAATCTTTATTTTCAAAAAACTCCTATATCTCGCAAAGTAATAATTTTACTTTTTAAGAAGGATACAAAAAGCAAAGGATGATCTCTGAATTTTACTTCATCTTTACAACACATATGCCGGTAAAGGATTTCCACGACCAAATTTGATTTGTGTCTTGCTCTTAATCCAGCAAAAGCAATAACTATCATTTGATTAAAAGGGGGCATATAATGTAGCTAATAATGAAGTAAGATAGCTCAAATTACAACAATTACAAATAAAATAAACTTGTCCCGTTAAATTGTTCAACTGTTTAGCTAATACTGCCCCTAAGTGTTCCATGCTATAGTTTTTATGATTTTGTATATAGATTTAGCATATCTACTTTTCGCAAAAGTAAATATATTCACCATATCTATCCGTTATCTCTATTAAGACAGCATACATTTCTTTCTAAGATAAATCCACAAATCAAAGAATTAATTTCTTTTAAATACATCTCAATTATGCCTCGAATGTCAGTTCTGTTACCAATCATTGATAAATAAAAATCTTCTAACTATCAAAACATTCCTTTCAAAGGAGAAGTTTCGTGTTTTCCAGACTTGTAAGCAAAATTTAATTCTGTAGTTTACTTCTCCAAATCGTCGCATTGTCAATTAAATACCAATGGTGAATACTCATTGTTTTTAAAATGAGTTTTACTCCAATTATTATATATCTTTCTGAATCTCGGTGTTTTGTCCATCTCCCAATAAAATGACCTTTCGTTTTGTCACAATTTATTTTTACCCCCGAGGCTAATTCGTATCTTTGTATAATCTTAAAGTATTTTTAACAAATTCATTTTTGAAACAACTAAGTGTCGTCAGCAAATAAACTTAGTTTAATCTCAATATTCGAAAGTTTAATGCACTCGATATCACAGTCTGCTCGAATATAGCGCATGCCATTTGCTCCAGTTGTGTAATGAACAGCAGAAGCGCAATGTTATACACTTGTAGGGTAAAGCGAGATATAGGAGTATGGTTTTATGCATGTTTTTGCATCTTTTAAAACATCATTTGTATCCAACCACAAAATTTAGCCATTTTCATTCCTATTGAAGGCTTTTTGATTATCCAAAAGGAAAATAACGCCCTCCATATTTTTTCAATCAGCAAAGTGTATAACGTCTAATAGAC
>MJUU01054098.1:42793-72255 GCA_002080025.1 Modiolus philippinarum | reverse complement strand
ATATTAACCTCTTCAGAGGGCCGTAATTGTATTTTGTAAGAACACTTGTTAATTTGTTTGTTTATTGAACATCCCGGATCCATGGTATTCATATGTTGTATTATAGCTGGATATCTAGCGATGCATTCCGTTAAACAAATGCTAGAGACCGTCTTGAACTTAAAGTCTCATGTGCATTTACTCCATATCCCTTCATTGACTATGCCGATTGAAAAGATAAAAATGTTACTAACGATACCAATCATAAAAAATAGTCTGTTGGTTGCTTGAGAAGCCCGAAGATGATGTTTAATAGAGTTCTCTATTGTAAAGAGTTCTAGATTTCTTTGCATAGACTACAAAATATTTTGATGAATTATGTTTTGTTTATGAAAATTCTTAAATGTCTTTTTCGAAGTTCCTCTAGGTTGATAATTTCTTGTCATTGTCTTCTATGAGCCTAATTTGTTCGGGGAACGGATGCTAGCATTTGAAAGTTAATTTTATGTTTATTGACGATCCATGGGTAAAAAACCATGGATATAGAATTGCTCGACATCTAAGCATGAATTTCGGTCAAACCGTTTGTAGGGACAACTTGAAATTACTTGAACAAACGACATTTTTATTGAAGGCATCGTGATGATATCAAGATGAAGAATAACAGCTTTGTTGCATTGCTTGGTTTCACCATTTTTATATTATACATTAACTTTTTTTCTCATTGTTTTTTTTTTAACTAGGCATCTTTCTGAGTCACTAGATTTAGGGACCGACCATTTAACCTGAAAGGAGGGGTAGGAGTTATGGTTTTTTTTTTCTGGACAGAAAATTTTTTTTTGCTCTTCGCGCTTTCTTTCAAAGTTAACATTATTTTTTGGGGCAGAAAGCCTCCTTCAGAACATTTTTTTTTCATCATTTTGGCAGCCAAAATATTTTTTCACATAAAATCAGATCAAAATATTTTTTTTTAGAAAAAACTATAGCCCCCTCCTTTTCCAGTTAAATGATCGGTCCCTTAGTGTTAAAAAAAGAAAATGTACATAATACAAAGTAGCAATAGAATAATGCATATTTTACCCTACAAATCGAACACTGAATAAGAAATATAGAAAAACGTAAGATTGCATATGGAAAAAACTACTGAGAGAAAGGGTATCTGTCTCGATAAAGAAATACAAGTACATATCTGTTCCTGTCCAATGCAATCCCTTCTTTACCTGTATCCCACATGTGTTTATGCATAAAATGACACACTTAAAGCATTGATGTAGGCTTCGCATGTTTTTATACTATAGGTAATCGGGACAGCTAAAGGACAGGTTTAGGTTCCCATAAATTGGTTTAATCCTACCGCTGTCTTTTGCTAGTGCCGGTACAAAGTCCAGCTGTCCCGAGTACCTATCGTTGTCTACGTTTGTCTTTTGTCTTATACGTGATTTTCCTGTGTAATTCCCTGGCAGATTGTGGCATGTAATTATAATTTCCAGCGATTATAGGTATTTCCTGTTATCCATTTTTTAAATATTAATCATAAATTTATTTTGCTCACTCTTTTTACTTAAACCAGAAATTAATATTTCGCAGGTAAGAAAAATTAACAAGTTGCAAGTTAAGGTATATGAAGACTATGTTGTACAATTAATAACTAGTACAAATGATAAACAACAACAGAACATATATTTAATCATATAACACTGACTTACTTGTTTCATTTCTGATATTTTTGCTTTTGTTTTGAATTACGTTTTTAATTTCTTCTTCTTTTTTGAATGGTGGTTCAAGTAATTCAGTGACAGGAGCTTTCGGTAAAAATACTGTCAAAATATAAATTGAAATATAACGTGAATTCGATTAATAAAGCAACCTTGTAAAAATAAATGAAAAATCGACAAAAACACAGACGATTTGATTTTCAAGGGGGAATGACAGGAACTTTTAACCAAGGCGGAACAGATTTCTTGTCGGGCTTTGCAGAGCTTTTTTTTCTATATTCACCAAGCCAGGAAAATGTATTGAGCACGGCTTTCTTCTAATGGACAAGGAAAGGCCAGATTATATTTTGGGCAAATGGTTCTGGTCAACGATGATTTGTTTGAGCAAGAATTGGGTCAGAAATTTTGTTTCTAAACAAATCCTAGGCTCTTCCTGAAATTTAAATGATACATGCCACATTAAAAGATATAAACTGTACCACACTCATGAAATGTACTCAATCGCATTGTGTCTGTTGATCGTTTAGAAACCCCAACATCGGAGTATGATGTTTTAACGGAGCTGTCATTTATTAAGAATTCAGAAGTCTTACCACATACAAAATATATTAGATGAATTATGTTTTGTTTGTATAAATAATGCAATTTCCTTTTCAGGTTACTAAAGATCCTAGAAATTCTAATAAATGTAAGTAAGAAATTTCTAATTATGCAATTCAGCTGAAAATCAGAAAAAAGCTTTTTCGTAAGTTGGAATGATTATTCAACATAAATTAAAATTGAAGATCTAGATTGAATTCTTATTAGTGCAGTGCGAGAAGGTCAATTACAAAAAACAAGAGCTGGCGCCGAATGGCAGCCTCATATACTCCCGCTCATTATACCCTGAATCAATGTGGCAAGTGAAAATTTAATTGTTTCGGGACACAGTACAAGTATGGACACAATACAAGTATAAAAACAAATATATAATCCTAGTGTCTGCACAACAATTAAAACTTACATTTTCAAAAAAATTGTGATGAAAAATTCCATATATTGTACAACAATGAAAAACAATGACACCTCAGTAAACAGGAAATGCTTATAACATAACCTTTAAATCCGAATACACGTTAGATTGGACCATAAAGAAGCTCTGTGCAAAACAACAATTGAATCCAACTTACAGTTTCAGAAAAAAATTGTGACGAAAAATTCCATATATTGTGCAACCATGAAAAATAACGACGTCTCGGAAAACAGGGAGTGCTTACCATGTAACCTTGAATTCGGAATACACAATAGATTGGACCATAAGGAAGCTCTGTGCAAAACAACAATTGAATCCCATTAACAGTTTCAGAAAAAATTGTGACGAAAAATTCTAGTTATTGTACAACAATGAAAAACAATGACGTCTCGGCAAACAGGAAGTGCTTATGTTGTAACCTTGAAATTCGAATACACGATAGATTGGACCATAAGGTAGCTCTGTACATAACAACAATTGAATCCCTCATACAGTTTCAGAAAAAATTGTGACGAGTAATTCCATAAGCTGCACAACAATTAAAAAACAATAAAGTATCGGCAAACAGGAAGTACTTATGCGGTAACCTTGAAATCTGTATATACTTATCAGTCTATCATGAGAAAGTTTGTGCCAAAATATGATTTCATTCTGTAAAGTGGTTGCTGAGAAAAGTGTGGTTACGGACAGACAAACGAACGAACGAACGGAGGTAAACCAGTATACCCCTACTATTATGTAGCGGGGGTATAATAAGATAACATGAAAGTCTCATGTACTTTTACTGTCCTTAAATGAAAATGTGATGTTTGTTCTTTCAGAAAATACCTGTTGTTGATATTTAACATGGACAAAACATTATTTTGGGGTAAAAAAATCCTGACCCTTAAAGCTTAACTTTTAGCTTGACGGGCTACAGATGTATAAGCAAATACGGGTATCGTTTTTTACCTTGAGATGGGATGTTGTCTCCTTGAAATTTACCCAATTTACATTCTTTTTAATATCGCAACAAGTTTAAATATTTGGTACCATTTGGCATTCATACAACATTCAGGTATGACATTGAGGTAAACCTATGGTGTTCAAGTGAAGGATTTTTTAGTACACATAAACTCGTTAGTTTTGGCCTGGTGTGGCCATATACAAACAGAATTGCAAATGCATAAACGTGCGTAGTATGGTATTATAGCTTTAATTGGATTTGAAATCACTCGAGGTAAAATAATAAGTTTTTTTCATTTGAACTTAGGACCAAATATCAATTGGCTAATATGAGCGGTTGACAAAAAACGGACCCAAGAAAAAAAATTAAAAATTTGACAAACAGAGGGCATATTCCGAAGTCAGTGGAGCATGACTGCGGGAGCATAGACATACAAGTGGTCTGTACTGATGCTAATGCAACTGCATACCAAATATCAATGGGCAACTAAGAGTGGTGGATGCTAAAAAGACCCAAGACAAATTTAAACATTTGATGAATAGTGCGAAATTTCGAAGTCAGTGGAGCATGACTGCGGGGGCATAGACATAAAACGCTACTGGAACTGATGTGCACTGATGCTTATGCAACTGCATACCAAATATCAATGGGCAACTAAGGGTGGTTGATGCTAAATAGACCCAAGAAAAGACTTAACCATTGATAAACAGTGAAAATTTTCAATGTCAGTGAAGCATGACTGAGGGGGCATAGACATAAAACGCCACTAAAACTGATCTGTACTGATGCTTATGCAACTGCATACCAAAAATAAATGGTCAACTGCTAAACAGACACAAGAAAAATCTAAAACATTTGAAAAAATTCTCAATTTCGAAGTCGATGGAGCATGACTGCGGGGCCATACACATAAAACGCCACTGAAACTAAGCTGTACTCATTCTAATGCAACTGCATACCAAAAATCAATAGGCTTGCATAGGTGTTTGGTGTTAAACAGACCTAAGAAAAAAATTAAACAAGTGTGGACGCCGCCACCGCCGCCGCTGCCGAAGGAATCACCATACCAAAGTCTCGCTTTTTTCGACTATCGTCGAAGGCTCGACAAAAAACTTTAACGTTGATAAATAGTGCAAAATGTCCAAGTCAGTAGAGCATGACTGCGGGGGCATAGACATAAAACGCCACTGAAACTGATCTGTGCTGATGCTAATGCAACTGTATACCAAATATCAATGGGCAACTATGAGTGGTTGATGCTTAACAGACACAAGAAAAAAACTTAAACATTTGAAAAAACAATTCAAAATTTCGAAATCAATGGAACATGACTGTGGGGGCATAGACATAAAACGCCAATGAAACTGAGCTGTACTGATGCTAATGCAGCTGCATACCAAATATCAATGGGCACAATGAGAGGTTGATGCTAAACAGACACAAGAAAAAACTTAAACATTTGAAAAAAAACAATTAAAAAAATCGGAGTAAATGGAGCATGACTGCGGGGGCATAGACATAAAACGCCACTGAACATGAGCTGTTCTGATTCTTATGCAGCGGCATACCAAATATCAATAGACTAGCAAAGGTGGTTGATGTTAAAGAGACCCAAGAAAAAACTTAAACAATTGTGGACGCCGCAGCCACCACCGCCCCTGCCGGAATCACCATACCTTAGTCTCACTTTTTTCGACTATCGTCGAGGGCTCGACGAAAACTGACGAATAAGGATTTCTCTATCATTTCTAAACTTCTAAAAAAACATTTGTTAGACTTATAAAAATCGAAACAGATAATCCAAATTGGGTTCTATGAGAATTAGAATGTGGTCAACCCTTAAATAGCCTATCAGCCGAATACGAAAAGGTCTCTATTTTCAAAGTTTGTATGATACCCCGGTAGACAACATTTTCTTTCCATTTTTCAATAGTTAAGGGTTCGAACTAAACGTTTTGATTTGTTATACTTGAATTATCATGCAGGAAAGTAATACAACAATGAACTTTAATGGCCTACTCCATTTACTCAGGAGCTGTTACCTAGTTACAAATTCCATATTTGGTTCGACTTGAGACGTATGATGAATAATATCTTGATATCATAGTAAATAAATGACGGGAGCACGAAAATAACATGTTTATAGTGGCTATTTTTTAATCATTTTCAATTATATAACGACAAAATACGACTATTTTGATTGATATTTAATTAACCATGATAGTGAATTTTGGTCTAATATACGCGTCAAACGTGAATATATAAGATATAATATACTTGCAAATTTTATTATATTTTTCATTACAACAGGGAAAATAATATTTAGCTATTCAGGGTTATAAAAAAATGATATGATCGATCCGGAACTTTGATCCCGCTCCGATGCAAACATGTCAATAGAAATACATTACTTAATATAGAATATAAGCCTTACTTGCTCAATCGTAATTAGTTTAAAAGAATATTATATCACATTCTTTCTATTAAGTTGCTTGGAGGATTGTTTAATTAGATTATTTTGTTGGCCGGTAAGGCTTACTATGGACATACTACTTATATCTTAAAGGGGCCTGTTCTACTCGTCGATTGTAAAAGGTGTGTTCGATTCTTAAGCTCCTCTTACACTACACCGTATAGCACAAACGAACGCCGAACGTACATAAATAAATTATATCCGTTCGTCTCCGTTCATATACGTTTGTCGTTCGTTCTTTATTCGGCGAATACGGTACAAGTACGGTCACGTCTATTTTGTACGGTGAAAAGTTTTGAACATGTTCAAAACTTGGAACGCACATATACCGCACAAAATGTCCGGTGAATGTACGGTAGGTTTACGTTTTGTCCGGTTCTCATGCGTTATATCTCCGTTATTAATTCGTTACTTGTGCGTCTGGCATCCGTTAATGTACGGTAGATTAAATTGGTGAAACGGACTCTTACCGGAGAGATAACGGATAAACCGTTCGAGTTCCGAACTTACAGCGGAAACCCACCGCACATGTAAAGAATGTTTCGCAATGGCAAAAACCAACATGCAATAAACAAAATAAGAATGGTAAAAGTATACAACAATTTAAAAGATAAATATGCAATATGAAAATAATAAAAAAAGAAGCTAAAAATGGCACGAAAAAAACATAATGAAATGCCCAAATTTGGACCTTATGGCTTAAACTATTAGGCAACCGTTATGGCTTAAACAATTAGGCAACCGGACGGAAAACCAAAAAGATGGTCCTGCTACAACGGGAGAAACTAAAACCATTGACTTGTACAAACATTTATGTACTTGTCCCGTAGTTGGAGGCTATTAGGCCGAACATTTTGGACAAACGTTCTGTTCATGCCTTGTGATCTTTCACTGGTCTTTTATAATTTGTTACATTGTATATTTTGTCCTTGTTTACCTTTTAAATTTTGGCCTACTTCACCATTCTTATTTTGCTTAAAAAAAATTTGAAAAGGTTGCTTATTATCTGGTCATCCTATAGAAGGTGCTATATACTAGTTTTTTTTAAGTTACTTAATATTTAATTTAGTAATTTCAGGAGTTTTGCAGTGCCTGTTAACTGTATTTATCTGGTATAACCTTATTCTGAGTTATACCCGAACATTGCAATTACAAAATTGTACATTCTCTCTCCGTTAAAATATGATATATGTGTAAAGCACCATCCGCTACTCTAGAGCCTGTAAGACTTTAATCCAATCTTGGTCTTGATTATATTTAATGACATTTTTGCCTTAGGTATGAAAAAGAAAGGAAATGGGGTAAATGTCAAGGAGACAACATCCCATATCCAGGTTAAAACGACCCAAAAACAAAGCATTTAGGGGTCACCGTACGGTCTTCAGTGAGGAACGTGAACGTTATCTGTAGCGGGGCAGTTGTTTTCTAATGTCATTCTGTTGCCTTTCTATTCGCTGGCATTTTGGGAAATGAATTCAATTGGTCCAGCAAGCCATAATAATTGTCTGGTTGAGAGGTCAGAAAAAACAATTTATATCTTTTTTTTCTATATCGGTAGTTTTACATACAATGTAGTATTTATTCATTTTATAAATTCGTTCTACTCGGTGCTCGTTCGGTAGGTTTTCGGTAACAATACGTTTTATTCGGTAGCTGCCCGGTTTGTTACTGTTATAAATACGTTTTATTCGGTGCTCGTCCGGTAGGGTTCCGGTGTCAATTCGGTGCGAGTTCGGTTTATTCGGTGCCAGTATGCCTCCGGTTAATGTGCGTTTTCATAGTAATTTGTCAACGAACAAAAATATTTACCACCGTACAAAAATGATTTTCATCCGTTTCTCATACGTTTGTGTTATACGGTGTAGTGTAAGAGCGGCTTTAGTTATTTAAGTTACATTTTTTTTATTCGTATCTATTTTTGTACTTCATTTTATCTTTTATAGTTGTTTTTCTGTTGTTGATTTGTACCATGGATGATAAAAGCTTTTCTTTGTAAAGTAAATCAAAAGAAAATTCTTTGAAAAGTAAACCAAAAGAACTTGAATTCTATGGAAAGCCTGTAAATGAAAAGAAAATTCCTTCGATTGGAACAACTGACAGTTAAAGCCATAAGACTGGTGAAACGAGAGCTTTGGTTAAATTTACTGACCAGATTTGGGCAACATTTAGACAAGTTTCGGAGATAAGACAATATTTTATTAATTATTTAATGACAGATTTTTGGAGAAATGGTCCCAAAGGGGGATATCATAGGAAATGCTACCAGATATATACAAGTAAACGGAATCTCTAGTTTCCACTCAACAGAAAAACTGATATCACATAACTGATTACCTGTCTCTATGACACTCTTCTTGATTATCAGTTGTTAATCAATTGTTTTGATTTTATCTGCACTGATGAGACATAAGTTGTCGAAATGCAGAACATAAATTCACAGTAACCTCGAGCTCGGTATTTTGTTATTTATGGTTGCAAAAAAAACTGTTCAACAAGAAAGTATTCTTGCGTACCACAAGGCATGACATGTACTGATGATTTCACATGTTCTCAACAGTGTCAAACTAGCAGTACTAGAGTATCATTTGACGAATCTGGGGACGATAGTGACAACGATGAATAAATATCTGATTTATTCAGTTAATTCTAATTGACATACAGAATGGTTTATAATAATACTGTCTTAATATTGTGTCTATAAAAAGTGGTATTGGAATCAGACAGGATACAGCTCTATAACACGACGTAAAATTGGGTTTTATCATAATTCAAGTTTCCGTGCCTTGTGGCTATCTCACGTCCTTGTATTGTCTTTGTTTTTCTGTGTTCCCGTTTTTGCCATGTCTTTGTACCATGATTTTTGTGATCATCACATTCCTTGTTCCTTTGGTATTCTACTGCCTTTGTTTCAAATATCTTACATCATTGTCTTTACATTGCTTTAAGTCTAATGCATGTGTACTTATAATATCAAATGGAATATGATTATGAGGTGCCGTTTTGCTATTTATTCCTCATTTTCTGATATCAAAAAATATTTTCTGATATCACAAAATCGATTTTCTGATATCAAAAATGACTTTTTGATATCAAAATTTTTTTTCTGATATCAACAAATATTTTCTGATATCAAAACATCCGAATTTTTGGTCTCAAAAAATTGATTTTCTGATATCAATAATCCATTTTCTGATATCAAAAAGTCTATTTTCTGATATCAAAAAAATCGAATTTTTGATATCAAAAATTCACTTCTATTTTTTGATATCAGAAAATCGATTTTTTGATATCAAAAATATTTTCTGATATCAAAAATTCTTTTTTTGATATGAAAAAATCGAATTTTTGATATCAAAAAATCAAAACTATTTTTTGATATCAGAAACTCATTTTTTGATATCAGAAATTCGATTTAATGATATCAGAAAATCGATTTTATGATATCATAAAATGCATTTTTTGATATCAGAAATTCAGATTTGTTGATATCAAAAAATATTTTCTGATATCAAAAATTTGATTTTCTGATTTTTTTTATATCAGAAATTTGATTTTTTGATATCAAAAATTATTTTCTGATATCAAAAAATATTTTCTGATATCAAAAAATCGAATTTCTGATATCAAAAAATGAATTTCTGATATCAGAAAATAGTTTTGATCTTTTGATATCAAAAATTCGATTTTTTGATATCAAAAATTATTTCTTGATATCAGAGAATATTTTTGATATAAAAAAATCTGATATCAAAAAATAGAACTGATTTTCTGATATCAGAAATTTGATTATTTGATATCAGAAAATTGATTATTTGATATCAGAAAATCAATTTTATGATATCAGAAATCAATTTCTTGATATCAGGAAATAATTTTTTTGATTATTTTCTGATATCAAAAAATATTTTCTGATATCACAAAATCAAAAATTTTTGATATCAAAAAATTGATTTTCTGATATCAAAAAATCTTTTTTTTAATATCAAAAAATCGAATTACTGATATCAGAAAATCACTTATATTTTTTGATATCAGAAATTTGATTTTTTGATATCAAAAATATTTTCTGACATCAAAAATTCATTTTAGATATCAAAAATCGAATTTGTGATATCAAAAAAACAAAACTATTTTCTGATATCAGAAATTCATTTTTTTGATATCAGAAAATGCATTTTTTGATATCAAAAATTCGGATTTCTTGATATCAAAAAAATGATTTTCTGATATCAAAAAATATGATATTTTGATATCAAAAAAATATTTTTTGATATAAGAAATTCGATTTTTTTTATATAAAAAAATATTCTTTGATATCAAGAATTTTGAATTTCTGATATCAAAAAATGGAATTTCTGATATCAAAAAATGAAATCTGATATCAGAAAATAGTTTTGATTTTTTGATATCAAAAATTCGATTTTTTGATATCAAAAAATGAATTTCTGATATCAAAACATATTTTTTGATATCAAAAAATCGATTTCTGATATCAAAAAATAGAAGTGTATTTCTGATATCAGAAATTCGATTTTTTGATATCAGAAAATAGACTTTTTGATATCAGAAAATCGATTTTTTGATATCAAAATTAGGAATTTTTTATATCAAAAATATTTTTTGATATAAAAAAATATGGAATAAATAGTAAAACGACGCCTCATATATGATATGCTAGTTTGTTTGGGACTGCGAAACTATAATCTACAGTAAAGAATTTGAAATATTTGTTTAGTAAACTGTTATACACGAGAGCATATTGATGCTACATAAAGAAACAAAAATCTCGTAATTATGAGATAATATCTCATTTTTGTGAAACAAAAATGTTTCTTCATGGAGAATAATGACATTGAACAAAGTATTTGCATTATATTTCAACGACACAGCCGTCTTCATCAGATGCAAAACAAAAATGTCACTAGATACAGAATAAACAACGTTACGTCACAGACAACGGTAATCTTGATCTTGATACTTTACAGATCTTGATACAGAAAAATTGTTGATGAATAAAAATGATAGAAACGCCAATATACAATTACTCTTTTATATCAAGACCTTCCTGTTTTGTATTACATATTTTTATAAATAGGGATTTTCTTGTTTGTCTGTTTGCTTGATTTTCTTTTTTACTGATTTCTATTCCTACATATTTGAAATTGTCAATTGATTGGCCAGGAGAATTAAAATGAATAGCAACTGGTTTGTCTTTTAATCTTTTTTTTCGTACATCGGTTAAGTGATTCTGCATTCTTGTCTTGAAAAAATCCCCAAGGTTAAGAAAAATTTTCAACGAACAACCTCTCTGTGCTTTTCGTAGAGACAAAAATCTAGTTGACATTGTTGATCATAAAAAAAACGGCCAAAGTTATGAAAGGTAATGATAAGAACCATCATGGCAAAAACAAAAAGAATAATGGAAAATTTTGAAGGGATTGTGTTATTTGTGAAAGACGTTATACAGGAGAAGTTAGAACAAAATCTGGAACCACTATTAACTGTAATAGCAACATTCATTGTAGAACATAAAATGTCGTATACGGAATGTATTGCTCAAAATGTAAATACATTGTGTATGTGGGAGAAACCGAGACCATGGTCAAGACAAGAATGCAGAATCACTTAACCGATGTAAAAATATTTAAAGACAAACCAGTTGCTATTCATTTTAATTCTCCTGGCCAATCAATTGACAATTTCAAATATGTAGGAATAGAAATCGGTAAAAAAGAAAATCAAGCAAACAGACAAACAAGAGAATCCCTATTTATAAAAATATGTAATACAAAACAGGTAGGTCTTAATATAAAAGAGTAATTGTATATTGGCGTTTCTATCATTTTTATTCATCAACAATTTTTCTGTATCAAGATCTGTAAAGTATCAAGATCAAGATTACCGTTGTCTGTGACGTAACGTTGTTTATTCTGTATCTAGTGACATTTTTGTTTTGCATCTGATGAAGACGGCTGTGTCGTTGAAATATAATGCAAATACTTTGTTCAATGTCATTTTTGTGAGATAATTATCTCACAATTATGAGATGTTATTTCATAATTATGGGATACTCTTTCATAATTATGAGAAATTATCTCATAATTATGAGATACTATCTCATAATTATGAGATTATTATCTTATAATAATGAGATAATTATCTGATGGATATTACTTATTAACTCAAAATTATGAGATACCATCTCGTAATATGAAAATATACATATCATAATTATGAGATAAGGAGTGCATTTCTTTCTACCCTAAACGATGTAATCGACTACGCGCGTAGTCGTTTAATTCATTTCTTTCTGCCATTTTAGAGTCAACGTTGACATCGTTGAGGTAAACGATGTAAACGCAAAATAGTCGCGTAGTCGTTAAATGTTTTGATTTTAGATTGTAAACGACACATTTCTTTCTGCATCTGTCGTTTTATTTACCATTTTCAAAGGAAACGAGGTGATTACCTGGTATGTGTACATTTATTTTTATCTCTTAACTACAGCTCTTAGAAGGTTATTAAGCGATGCGCTTCATTCTACCAGTTTAACGTTTACTAAACGACGCTCATCGTTGACAAAATTACTGGCAGAAAGAAATGCACTCAAGATCTCATAGTTATGAACTAGTATGTCATAATTATGATATAGCATAATGATTATAAGATAATTATCTCGTTATTATGAGATAATATCTCAAAATTATGAGATATTTTTATCTCAATATTCTGACTTATTATCTCACAATGATTACATAATATTTCGTAATTATTTGATAATATGTCATAATTCATAGTATTAAATTTCGAGAGATTTTTTCTTCATTTGGCATCAATACGCTTCCGTAGTTATATGCACAGTATGTATTTTGTATGGTCTTTTAGTTTTTCTTGGGTGAAATGGAGGGTGCGAGTTATGTGCCTTTTATCAATTGTATCGAGATATCATCTTAGTCTGGATAAATGTAGAAAAGGAAGCTGATTTGGTTTTATACTTCTACATAAAATTTTAAACATCGACCGTCAAGAAGGTGTTCTCTGGGCTTTGAATTGATCGAAGTTATTTCATAGGGAACTTTTTCTTACGTCATTTTAATTCAAAGTAATTGAATGCAAAATACCTAAATGAGGGTAGACTATGATCTTTAACGTCAAAAATGTAATCCTTAAATGGTGAATAAAAGGATATGGAGTAAATGCACATGAGACAAAGTCTCTACAAATACATGGTAAAAAACAAGCAAAGGAACAACGCTTTTATTGTTGTTCTTCATCTTAAAGGCTTTTCTTAATTGTTAGGTACCCTTAAAGAACCCCTTGTTGTACCTATTTTCGACAGATTCCGTAGAGTATAACATCCGAAAAATTAAAAATCTAGTATAACTGAACAGATTTGGAAGAAAAAATTGCTGTCTACTGGGGTATCCAGCGATTTTTTTTTCAGGGGCTGGCTGATAGACTGAAAGTCTTCATTTTAAACCTGGCAATCGCTTGGTATAAAATATATTGACAAATTTAATGTCTGGTTATGTTCTGATTTGTATACAGTCCGTTCTTAATTTTCTATATTGGTACATTTGTACAACGGTCTGCACAAACTGTAGTTTCTATATTTCTCGATTTGCGGACATATATTACGATAAGTGACCTACAACAAACATTACTACGGAAACAATGAAATGACTTAATCAATTCACTACTTACCAGTTCCGTTATATTCTACATCTTTGCGAATCTTCCAAAGTTGTTCGCCTGGCTTCTTAAATCTCATCTCGCATCCAACAACTACACCAACAGGAAACATAGTTTTGTGAAACCAGATAAAAGACATTCCTGATTTGGAACAAGAACATGTGTTGTACTGGCAGATTCCAAAAATATGGCGACAATCTCCATTTGGAAGAAGCGTTACGTAATCAACAGTTCCGTAGTTGACGAAAAATTCAGCAGACTGATGAAATGGTGATAATTTTGAAGTACAGTTGAACTTAAAGACATTTGAATCATTTTTCCTTACAATTTCTCCTGTGAGACTTGGTGCTGTTTTGTCTATGTTGGCTGTGAAAATTGTAATAATTTAACAAATAGGTTTTTTTTTCAAATCACTACAATTAATTACCTTCTATTTTTGGAAACAATACAAATATATTTCAAAACGAAGTGCATGTAAAAAATAGATATATAATAAATTAAATATCAAACAAAATTATAAATTGGTAATTAATCGGAAATTATGATTCTCTTCGAAACATAGTTATCAAGTGATCGAAATACTCTTTAACTCGCGAATGCGCCTCAATGTGAGATAAAATTTTTGATCATGAGACTATTTTTGATAAAAATATTTTCATTTTATAATACAAATTTGCAACATTGTAGCATGATCTTACATTCAATTTATTACGGATTATCTTAACGCTTTTAAGTAAATACACAACAATAAATCGACTTAGTTTGTAAAATATCAAACTACGGGTAATAACAGCAAGCTGAAAATAAATACGCTTCGAAAAATGTTTTGCAGTGTAAGTATAACCCATATAAATATATTTATATTTTAGAATTGCACTTTAGTCATTGTATATCAGTCAAGCAAATTTTTACTAGAACATATTGAAGACCTACCTATCAACTGTTACAATGGAACCTATAAAATCCAACTTTAGAAAACTAAACTCAAGCCCCATTTACATGCATAAAATGCACACACGTATGCACAAATGCAAATTTACACATGCGTGTATAGGCAGATTTTCTGAGCATTTACATGAGCTTTTTATGGAATGTATTTTATTAAAATAAATTTGATAAAGCACACCGTGTCCAGTATAACATTCGGGGGTGGCACAGAGTTGTTTAGGGGACAGCGATTTGAAGCGGAGAAAAGCCGGTATGTCGATGTATTTTTTCTTCTTAGAGCAAATTAATCAACTGTAATACTATATAAAATGCATTGCGGAACTTTGTGATGTCGAACCCACATCTGAAGAAACTAAATTAATGGTGACTTCGGCAGATGTTAAAACAATAATAGTATTCCCCCATTGAAATATACTTATTTTATACTTTGTCAGACGCCACGCACTGTGTTGTTTATAAAAAAAATCCTTCCACAGCACCTGATTATACAATTGGTTTTTCAAATTTACACTAATGTGCTTTTTTATTTTTCTCTATGCTCAGATTACACATGCATACTAGAAATCAAAAATGAATGTGGGATATGTAGAATTATCGCTACATTTGTACTTACCCATAGAAAGTGGACTAAGCAATAAAATATATAGAATGAGTGACATGACTGGTCTCTGTGAATAGTCTTTCTGCTGAAATGTATTATATCGACATCTACATGGCAATAATTTAAGCTACCGATATTTAGATTCAAATTTAAGTTATGTCATGCAATTCCAATGAACGTAGTTAAAAACACACGTAATGTCAACTTTCGATTCCTATTGCACTGATATGGAATTCATATATTGTTTTTTTGAAGTTATTCATATACATGTATCTAAAATGTTTTTAAACAAAAGTATTTCAATGATCATATAAAAGATTGAAAGGAACAAATGTACAACTTATATACTAGGGTAATTTTATACAATTATCTCACGAACAATGTACATGTACACGGTTGGTTCGTTAAGTTTAATTTTATGAAACAAATGTCGTGAAAGTACATTCTATATTTGAATTTAAAAAGAACTAAATCCTTAATTTCAACTTATGATTACCTGTTCAAGTGTGTTTTAAGTAGATATAACAATGGCATAATGTTACCAAGCTTGCCGTCAATTATTTAAAATCTGTTTTTGATTGTATAGTAAATATTCTAAGTTCCAAGTTAGGAAATGTATAAACAGTTTCACTTTTTGCAGAGGGGCTGTAAACTTGTCTTTTCTTTATATTGATTTATTTAGTGCAGTGACCAACTATTAAAAAGTCGCTTAATTACTGACTTTAATCAACCACCCTACCACACGGCTAGTTTTTGCTTTTTATTGAAGAGCAACATTACTTGCATTGATTCTGGCCTGTCTTAGAATTCAGAACTGGTGCAGTATTGAAATACAGGGCCTAAAGGGACACAACCCGAACTTTTTTAAAAATCATTTTCTGCATTCGAATGGCTCTTTTGAAATAAATAATCAATGAATGAATTATTTTCTCTCAAAAAAAGTTACCGTCAATGACGATACAATAGTCTATACCAAACTAATAATTTCTTCTTCATAACGACCCCCTTTTTGTAATGCACCACAATTATGAGTCTTATTTTCTCCATAGAAAAGGCAAACATATATATTTTTTGTTAAGATTTTCCGAAGTATTATAGTTTCTGTACATTTTTGAAAAATTTGAGTAGAATAGTGTCTTCAAGAACAATAGGATTAAAAGACAGAGCGTGATTAGTTAAGACAATGTTTCAACTAATAAGGACTGGTGAAACATTTTACATCTATATATTTGATTTACACTAACAAAATTCCTGTGTTCACTTTGCTTAATTTCCGATAATCTGACAAACCAACGATTCGTACCTATTTTTTATCACGATGTTATTAAATGTAATCAGATACACCGATTAATCTAATCCTGCTTTCTCATTATTTGAAAGACCTCCACCCCCGGCCTCCACCTGAATATTCCTTTTTACATAGACCATAAGGTCTTAGTATTGATCAGTAAAAACCCATCTATTTTACGCCATCTGTGTTATAACAGTTATTTGTCACAATATATACCCCACCCGGACCAATAAATACTGCATGTCAAATCTAGTCTGTTGTAAAGCTGGACCTTGCTTAAAAAATTTGACATTTGTCATTGTAATCATCATAATTTCAGCATAATAGCAATCGTCGATTCAGTAATTTTTGGCAACAATACAAGAGCAGCATCGTCAGAAGTGGGATTATAATCACTGCCAATCAACACAGCATAACTGGTGCAATAAAAGAAATGACTGAACAAAACATGAACCAAAGGCCGTAAAACAGGAATAAGAATAGGTGTTTCCTAGAATTGAGCATCATTTGCATATAATTTGGTGCCTGTAGGAAGTCCAAATCCCGAAATCCGGTACAATGAACAAACTAGGTATACGAAACATATGTAAAAAGGCCCTATGGAAATATATCAACAGTCAGTTGTGAAATTGCAAATACAGTAGGGTGCAGACATAACCTCTCGTCCAAGTTAACTTGGGGAGCAGTCATGAGAACAGTCCTAAGTTAACTTGAAGTTAACTTGAAGTTAACTTGGAGCAGTCATAGAATCCTGACTGCTCTGACCAGTCATAGAGCCCTGACTGCTCTGACCATGCAGTCATAGAGCCCTGACCGCTCTAACCTGTCATAGAATCCTGACTGCTCTGACCTGTCATAGAGCCCTGACTGCTCTGACCAGTCAAAGAGCCCTGACCGCTCTAACCAGTTATAGAATCCTGACTGCTCTGATTAGTTGTATAGCTCTAAAACAATACAAGAACTGTGAATACTCAAATCTATTACAGCGATGGATACGTCCCATATTCCCTACCACGCGCACACGATTCACACAACGAACGCACACATTTTTCACACGTTGAGTCACGCGCCAATATTCCTCAATATTGCCGTAACCATATCAGAACTATCAGAAAACAGTCACTTTTATGTACTCGAAAATTGTAATACTGTAAATTTACGTCATTTTGTAAAATAAACAATTAGATAAATAAATAAACAAAACTGAATAAAAATCAGTCCTGTAGTAAATAAAATATCCTGCAAACAGCCACAAACATCAAATATTAGAAGAGGTGCATATTTCATTTTCACGTTAATATGATGCACCCACAATACTACAACTTGTTGTAATTTAACCTTAAATATATAAGAAAAAACAGATTTTCAGCATTCGATATTATATCTATGCCCAAAATACTTCAACTTTCTGTAATTTAACCTAGAATAAATAAAAAAAAACAGATTTTCTTCATTCGATATTATATCGATGCCCGCAATACTTCAACTTTCTGTTATTTAACCTAAAATATATAAGAAAAAACAGATTTTCTTCATTCGATATTATATTGATGCCCGCAATACTTAAACTTGTTGTGATTTAACATAAGATATATAAGAATAGGCAGATTTTCATCATTCGATATTATATCGATGGCCCAATACTTCAACTTTCTGTAATTTAATCACCTAAAATATATAAGAAAAGTCAGATTTTCATCATTCGATATTATATCAATGCCCGCAATACTTCAACTTTCTGCTATTTAACCTAAAATACATAACAAAATGCAGATTTTCTTCATTCGATATTATATTGATGCCCGCAATACTTCAACTTGCTGTAATTTAACATGAAATGTATAAGAAAAGGCAGATTTTCTTCATTCGATATTGTATCGATGGCCGCAATACTTCAACTTTCTGTAATTTAACCTAAAATATATAAGAAAAAGCAAATGTTCTTCATTCGATATTATATCGATGCCCACAATACTTCAATTTGCTGCTTTTAAACCTGAAATACATAAGAAAGGCAGATTTTCTTAATACGATATTATATCGATGCCGGCAATACTTCAACTTTCTGTTATTTTACCTAAAATATATAAGAAAAAGCAGATTTTCTTCATTCGATATTATATCAATGCCCACAATACTTCAACTTGCTGTAATTTAACATGAAATGTATGAGAAAAGGCAGATTTTCTTCATTCGATATTATATCGATGCCCGCAATACCTCAACTTTGTGTAATTTAACATGAAATACATAAGAAAAAGCAGATTTTCTTCATTCGATATTGTATCGATGCCCGCAATACTGAAACTTTCTGTGATTTAACATGAAATATATAAGAAAAGGCAGATTTTCTTCATTCGATATTATATCCTTGGCTGCAATACTTCAACTTTCTGTAATATAACCTAAAATATATAACAAAAGGCAGATTTTCATCATTCGATATTATATCGGTGGCCGCAATACCTCAACTTTGTGTAATTTAACATGAAATACATAGGAAAAAGCAGATTTTCTTCATTCGATATTGTATCGATGCCCGCAATACTTAAACTTTCTGTGATTTAACCTAAAATATATAAGAAAAAGCAAATTTTGTTCATTCGATGTTATATCGATGGTCGCAATACTTCAACTTTCTGTAATTTAATCACCTAAAATATATAAGAAAAGTCAGATTTTCATCATTCTATATTACATCAATGCCCGCAATACTTCAACTTTCTGTTATTTAACCTAAAATACATAACAAAACGCAGATTTTCTTCATTCGATATTATATCGATGCCCACAATACTTCAACTTGCTGTTATTTAACATGAAATGTATAAGAAAAGGCAGATTTTCTTCATTCGATATTATATCGATGGCCGCAACACTTCAACTTTCTGTAATTAAACCTAAAATATATAAGAAAAAGCAAATTTTCTTCATTCGATATTATATCGATGCCCACAATACTTCAATTTGCTGCTTTTAAACCTGAAATACATAAGAAAAGGCAGATTTTCTTAATACGATATTATATCAATGCCGGCAATACTTCAACTTTCTGTTATTTAACCTAAAATATATAAGAAAAAGCAGATTTTCTTCATTCTATATTATATCAATGCCCACAATACTTCAACTTGCTGTAATTTAACATGAAATATATGAGAAAAGGCAGATTTTCTTCATTCGATATTATATTGATGGCTGCAATACCTCAACTTTGTGTAATTTAACATCAAATACATAAGAAAAAGCAGATTTTCTTCATTCGATATTGTATCGATGCCCGCAATACTTAAACTTGCTGTGATTTAACATGAAATATATAAGAAAAGGCAGATTTTCTTCATTCGATATTATATCCTTGGCTGCAATACTTCAACTTTCTGTAATATAACCTGAAATATATAACAAAAGGAAGATTTTCATCATTCGATATTATATCGATGGCCGCAATACCTCAACTTTGTGTAATTTAACATTTAATACAAGAAAAAGCAGATTTTCTTCATTCGATATTGTAGCGATGCCCGCAATACTTAAACTTGCTGTGATTTAACATTAAATATATAAGAAAAGGCAGATTTTCTTCATTCAATATTATATCCTTGGCTGCAATACTTCAACTTTCTGTAATATAACCTAAAATATATGACAAAAGGCAGATTTTCATCATTTGATATTATATCAATGCCTGCAATACTTCAACTTTCTGTTATTAAACCTAAAATATATAACAAAAAGCAGATTTTCTTCATTCGATCTTATATCGATGCCTGCAATACTTCAACTTGCTCTAATTTAACATGAAATGTATAAGAAAAGGCAGATATTCTTCATTCCATAATATATCAATGTCTGCAATACTTCAACTTTCTGTAATTTAACCTAAAATATATAAAAAAAGCAAAATTTCTTCATTCGATATTATATCGATGCCCGCAATACTTCAACTTGCTGCTTCTTAACCTGAAATATATAAAAAAAGGCAGATTTTCTTCATACGATATTATATTGATGCCAACAATACTTGAACTTTCTGTTATTTAACCTAAAATATATAAGAAAAAGCAGATTTTTTTTCATTTGATATTATATCAATGCTCGTAATACTTCAACTTCCTGTGATTTAACATGAAATATATAAGAAAAGGCAGATTTTCTTCATTCGATGTTATATCGATGGTCGCAATACTTCAAATTTCTGCAATTTAACCTAAAATATATAACAAAATGCAGATTTTCTTCATTGATATTATAACGATGCCCGCATTACTTCAACTTTCTGTTATTTAACCTAAAATACATAACAAAAAGCAGATTTTCTTCATTCGATATTATATTGATGCCCGCAATACTTCAACTTGCTCTAATTTAACATGAAATGTATAAGAAAAGGCAAATTTTCTTCATTCGATATTATATCAATGCCTGCAATACTTCAACTCTCTGTAATTTAACCTAAAATATATAAGAAAAAGCAAATTTTCTTCATTCGATATTATATCGATGCCCGCAATACTTCAACTTGCTCTTTTTTAACCTGAAATATATATGAAAAGGCTGATTTTCTTCATATGATATTATATTGATGGTTGCAATACTTCAACTTTCTGTTATTTAACCTAAAATATATAAGAAAAAGCAGATTTTCTTCATTCGATATTATATCGATGCTCTTAATACTTCAACTTGCTGTAATTTAACATGAAATAGACAAGAAAAGGCAGATTTTCTTCATTCGATATTATATCGATGGTCGCAATACTTCAACTTTCTGTAATTTAACCTAAAATATATAGCTAAAGGCAGATTTTCTTCATTCGATATTATATCGATGCTCTTAATACTTCAACTTGCTGTAATTTAACATGAAATATATAAGAAAAGGCAGATTTTCTTCATTCGATATTATATCGATGGTCGCAATACTTCAACTTTCTGTAATTTAACCTAAAATATATAACAAAAGGCAGATTTCTTCATTCGATATTATATCGATGCCCGCAATACTTCAACTTGCTGTAATTCAAGATGAAATATATAAGAAAAGACAGATTTTCTTCATTCGATATCATATCGATGCCAGCAATATTTCAACTCTCTGTAATTTAACCTAAAATATATAAGAAAAGGCAGATTTTTTCTTCATGAATAGTGTAGCCCAAAACATGTGAAATTCTATATGTTAATATTTTTTAAAGTTGTAAAGTTGCAGTTGTAAATATCTATATTATCTTTCAAAAAACAGAAGTAAGGGGACGATCAGTTGATTTTCAGGGGTGGGAATTGGGCGATTTTGTAAATAAATAATTTAATCTTGGTCCCAGCTGGGACTTATATTAGTCCCAGGTCCCAGAGAAAACAAATAAATATTTTAATCCTATACTTGTCGTGGAAATAAATAGTTTATTTGTTCGAAATTTTCATGAAAATAAATAATTTTTCTAGGCAAAGAAAACGGGAAATATATCTATAAAATGTGGTCTTTTAATTGAAAGAAGTAAATGCACGTTACGCGATACACGCAATGAACGGAGAACGTTACACGATACACGCTTTTTACACGACGATTGCACACGATGAGCGCTAATTTGGGGAATGTTGAACGTTTCCATTGCTGTAACATTAAAGCAGTAAGGGCTCTATGACAGGTCAGAGCAGTCAGGATTCTATGACTGGTTAGAGCGGTCAGGGCTCTATGACCAGAACAGGTCAGAGCAGTCAGGGCTCTACGACCAGAACAGGTCAAAGCAGTCAGATTTCTATGACCAGAACAGGTCAGAGCAGTCAGGGCTCTAGAACAGTTCCAAAGTTAACTTAGAGTAGCTTTTATGACTGCTCTATGACTGGTCTAAGTTGCTCTATGCCTGGTCTAAGTTAACTTGAAAACGGTCCTAAGTTAACATAGAAGAGCTTTTATGACTGGTTCAAGTTAACTTGGCGAGAGGTTATGTCTGCACCCTACTGTACATAAGATTAAGCGAATTGATAGTAACGGCTTTAAAAATTTCCGAGAGATTATTTCCAGTTTAAGTACTTTGTAACTGGTTTTTCATTACAACAGAATTAATGATAAAACTCATGAGCCTTAGCACATGATCTAAAACAATCTATCAATTGGGATATGTATATTCCATAAGAAGATGAAGGATGATCAAAAGACATATCCACAAAAGATTTTTTTTAATAATTTTCTGTTCTTTTTATCGTTTATATTCAGCTCACTTATAATGAAGTCATCAATGAAACGTGCAATTTAAGTATCTAAAGTTTTGTAAATTTTGTTGAAAACTAAGGAATATTTCCCTCATGCCAAGCACCTGCCCTTAGCCGATTTTGGCTTTCCATTTAGATCATATTTGGTTATTTGTTCTCTATCAGTTTTTAAACATCTTTGAGTTTATGGTCTTACAAATGTTTAGATTTACATGTATCTGCACTGAAGAGACAAAATTTGTCGAAATGGCGATATGCAGAAACTTAATTTACAGTAAATTTGGTATTTTGTTATTTGTTACCACTTGATGGATGCCACTACTGGTGGACTGTTAGTCCCCCCAAGGTATTCACCAGCCCAGTAGAAAGCATTTCGGCGCTGACCAGAATACTAATTTTATTTAGAAACTTGCAATATCTTAGTCTCTCTTGCAAAGGTCTGCTTTTAGCCAATTTCGGCAAAGAAATATTTGGTTATTTGTTCTCTGTCAGTTTTTTAGACAATTTGAGTTATAGTCTTCCAAATGTTTAGATTTTATATGAACCGAAGAGGCATAAGTTTTCGAAATGGCCATAAACAGAGACTAAATTTATAGTAACTTCGGCATTTTGAATGCAGACATGTCCTAAAAGAAACAAAAACAAGAAAGAAATACTCTCGTAGCATTGTACAACCTTTTTAATGGTAAACAAGGAATCATATATCTTGATTGAGGTGAATATCATTTAGCAAAAAATAATTTAATTGTTTTAATCAGTGTAGCCATTGAAGAAAATTAAGCAACAACTATAAAGGAATAAAGATGCCTTCGGGCAAAATATGAGTATAAATGCTTTTATATCAACAAGTTCTGATACAAAAGGCAAAACTAATAGGTAAAATAAAGACAAGTATTCGGCTTTGCTCAACATGCTCATATCAAATATTCTTCAATTTATAAAAAAAAAATACTGTAAACTTGGAAATTTTTGCGGGGTGTTATTTTCTCGATTTGTTGGACACATTTCGCGAGGTGGTAATTTTCGCGCCTAAATCTTTTCGACTCGACACTTTTATTTGTTTTACATATAACACTTCAAAAACTAAACTGTTGGCGTAGGGAAATTTTGCGGATTTTTCTTGACCGCGAATATACCGAAAATTATCCCCACGCCAAAATTTCAGCGTTTACAGTATTAAAGTCGCAACATTACAATTTCTCAATATTGGATTTAAACCAATGCCATCAGCCTATTGGACTTTAAGAGCTTATGCTGCTCTACTAGAGGCACAATCCAGCTGACAATAAATATTTTTAATGTTAAACGTTGCATAAATAGTTTTAACACCACTGCATGCCTCTTTAGTGTAGTTTAAAGAATAAAATTTAAAGAGACTATAAATGAAACACTGAACTGACGTAAAGGGCATATAATAATGGCAAAAACCATATCTAAACAGGTTATTTTTATACCCCCTTCACACTTACGATTTTTTCTTACGATCTCTTACGATTTGACAGTTTTTTGTTAATCTTAGTTAGTCGTAAGAGATCGTAAATAAGTCGTGGTTAGTCTTAAATAAGTTTTCATAAGTCGTAGATAGTCGTGAGAAGTCGTGAAAGGAGAGGCTAAATTTTTGACATGTCAAAAAATATCGTAAAACTCCTCCCGACCTGGCATTGTCGTAAAGTAGTTGTAAACCGGTCTGAACAAGTCTTAGTCACTCGTAAAGTAGTCGCAAGAAGTTGTAAAGAGATCGTAAGCAATTTGATAAATGATCTGCTACGACTAGTTTACGATTCATTTACGACTGCTTAAGACCTATTTAAGATTGTCTTACGATCACTTTACAACCTTTTACGAGTTTTAATAATCACTGTACAACCATTTACGATTTCTTTGCGAACGATTACAACCCCTTTACAACCCCTTTACAACCTCTTTACGATTGTCAACGGAGTATATATATCCTGCCAAATTAAATACTATCTTACAGTCTTATTGAAAATTCAAAGGTGTCGCATTGTATAAATATCCACAACCATGGCTCCGAAGAGAAAAACAGCTGGAAAGTGGAAGAGATTACGCTTACCTTCCCCTTCCCCTGAACCAGAAGCACAGCCAGAGCCGCAGCTAGAAACCCCTGAAGTCGAAGAGCAGACTCCATCCATTGATACACAAGAGCAGCCAAATTCGGTTGACATGCAAAATACTGAAGCTGACATAGATACAGCAGCATGTGACTCCTCGCCTTACAGAAGTGATGCTACTGATGATACGGCAGCTTCAGGTTCTGACATAGATACAGCAGCAAGTGATCGTGACTCCTCGCCTTACAGAAGTGATGCTACTGATGATACGGCAGGTTCTACCACATCAAAAATGGTAAATCAAAATGATACATTAATATTGACCAATAAACAGAAGTGATATGGAGTAAATGTCCCAAGAAATACATTGTAAAGAAGAGATGACAGTGAACACCCGCAATAACCGAAAAACACACAAAAAAAACAAAAAAAACACCACACAAACAAATAGTAAAAACAACAAACAGACATAAATGATTATAGGAACCCGGTACCGGCTCTAGCTTAAGCCAGTGGTAGGGTTGAACTGGTTAATGGGTTCCCAAACCTGTTTAGATAAAAAAGCCAGTAATTAAAGGCCGAACAAGAGTGCACAGTTGTTATTGAAATGTGTAATATTTCATAGATTTAATTCGAAATTATCATACAAGCTTTTCACTTCACTGAATTGCTAATACTTTATGCTTGTTCATAAACGTCTTTCAGATACTAAACACGAAGATGCTATTTGATGTAAAATTGATGATGAAATCTTCATACACAAAATATTGACAATGTCTTATATTTTCAGAAACAGAAGAAACGGAAACCAAGAGCAAAAAAAACCAGGTCACTAACGAATGAAGAGGAGGATGAGGTCGTTGAATGGCTAAAATCTAACCGGTTTCTATATGACAAGTCTAGTTTTGAATTTAATAATCGTCAAAAGAAGGATCGTACTTGGTTGGAGATGGAACAGAAGCTTGGGTTGACACCTGGCGACCTCAACCGGTGGTATACATCGTTAAGGACAGTGTACGTGAGGGAGATAAAGAGGAAAGAAGCTGCAACACGATCAGGTGCCGGTGCTGACGATAAAGATGAAGTCATAACACCTAGAACCATATGGTTGCTAGATAAGTTTGAGTTCCTTAAGCCGTACGACTGTCAAACAAGGGCCACCAAAGGGTCAAAGATCAGAAAACCTGAACTACAGTCTGACTGCAATAAGTCGTCTGTATCGTACGTGCCTACATGTAAAAGTACACCGCAGTCGTCTGCTACAACACCATCGCCGAAAGCAACAATCTCCGACTATCTCGATAAAGTCTCACAGCAGCTAACTGAGCCAAAAAATGATATTGAGAAAACCTGCGATTTCCTTCGTATGCTTATGACTAAGATGACACCTTCCTGCTTGGATGATTTCACAAGTGAAGCAATCAGTAAGGCGATGGATTATGTAAAAATGTCCAACCAGGAACGTCGACAAAGTCAACAACCGCCGGCATTCAATTTTCCACAATCTACTCAGCCTCCGTTTACATTACACAGCCATTTCATCAAGCTAGTCATACAGCACCACCACAACTCGCCACATTCCAAGCACCAGTGCAGCTGTCTACAGTTCAAAGACATAGACCTACAACCTCTATTACAGAAATGAGACAGACACCACCGCCTCAATTGAATACCGATTATATCATGGCACGCAACTTAGCCGCATCAAACCCACCTGCAGATATCTTGCAACAACAAGGTCGCTACCAGTGGACTGAGTTTCAACCGAGCAACCTGCAACCCGTCCTGCCGGGACAGCTACAATCTACCACATACTCCTGCCAGGTCCTGCCTGGACAACAAGCATCTAACATCGCAACTATGACATCAACTTCAACAGATACTGCAACAGCCTTAACTGATGCATACGAGGCTATAAACCCTGATCCGTCCGTGAACATTACCTTTGACTAAAGTGATCAGTTCTACGCTCAGTGATCCGTCGAGTGACGACGCTCTGATAACAGTTAAGTTAATGGACTATTTTGAATAACGGGTATTGACTTAAAATGGTTTTTGTATTGGAAAATGTTCTTTTATTTTGTTTTATTTGTAAAATGTTTTGAGAATTAAACTAGATTTTAACTTCAATTTTGACTTGACCGCATGACAAGTGTGACCCATTGAATCAGATAATTTTCGTCGCAAATGATCTAGTGTTTGTTGTGAATTGTCGCCCAAGCAGTTTTCTTTTCAAACCATTTATATATTAAACTTTGCTTTATCTGGTATACATGTTTTAATAGGAAATCCATAGAGACAAACAAAATAAAATTTCACAATTCATAACAAATCCAAATAGAATTTCATCCTATAAGATTGTTTTCATCTGAATCACTCGTACTCTTATGCATGGAATACAATAGTCAATCCTGCATCTTCAATTACATAATACAATAAAACACAATTAACGTATATATTTAGCGTCAAATCATGTTATCCTGCCACTCAACAGCCCCTGCTTCTGAATTAAAATACTCTTTAAGATAGTCCCTATATGCAATACCAACAGTGTTTCCAACATTTCTCTGATAGCCTGCATCTCCATCTGCAAGTTGTGGGCCTCGTCGCCATTGTCCTTCAACCATGTTATGATTGTTATCTTCTTCATCAACATACCCGTGTACCTCGGCACGTCGTCTGATCCTAAGTAAGTTGTGAATAGTAGAGCAAGCCAAGACTATGGAATCTACCATTTCTGGCTTTTGTTGCATAGTCCCAAGAAGAATCTGAAACCTCATTGCCAGAATGCCAAATGCATTCTCCACAACTCTACGAGCCCGAGACAGTCTGTAATTAAAGATGCGCTCGTCATGGTCAAGATGTCTTCTTGAGTAGGGTTTCATCATCCATGAGCGAAGTGGGAAGGCATCATCACCAATTAAAAAGTAGGGAATGTCTCTGGCAGCGTGTGCAAGTGGTGATGGTGGTGGAAGACCAAGAGTTCCTTCTTCTAACATGGGTCGCAGTTCACATTCTCTAAATATCTGACCATCAGAACAACTTCCATATCCACCAAGACTTAACCATATAAATTTGTAGTCAGCATCCACTAGGGCCATCATCACGATAGAAAAGAAATTCTTGTAGTTGTAAAACAACGATCCAGAGTCAGCAGGCTTCCTGATTCGGACATGTTTCCCATCTAACGCACCGCAAGCGTGTGGAAGGTTCCATACTCTTTCAAACTCGGCTGAAATACGCAACCAATCTTCTTCTGTGATGTTGTCTGACATAACTTCGTCTTTGTAAGTTGAGTAAATTGCTTCACAAACTTCAGGTACAAACAGTGATATCGAGTTTCTAGCCACACGAAACGCATACATCAGATCTCCATAACTCGTACCAGTAGCTAGGTGCCGTAAAGTTACAGCTAATTTCAATCCTGGCTCGAGTGGTTCCCTGAAAACAGACGAAAAATATAATGGAGCATAACTACAATCAGCGTGACTTCAGGATGATGAACGATAATATAAGCGTATGTATTGAAACTTTGTCTCGTGTACATTTTCCCCCTTTCTTTTCATTATTTACTGTAGATCGGTAATATGTTAAAAATTTGATCAAAATCCTTTGAGTTATATAGGACGGACAGATGAGTAGACGATCAAAGGAGTTTTGTCTGACGAACGAAAGAACAACAGGACGTACATTTTTGAATATACCCCTCCTGGTGAAGGTATAGTTAAACCGATTTAAAATGCATAGCTAACGGCGGCTTTTAATAGACAAGAACTGCAAATCTACAATTACGTAATAGAAAATTACATTATGGATAAAAAAAATATATATAATGTATAAATACCTAAATCTGGTTGACTCCCTCCTGATGGCTGGGGTAATACGGTGAAGAATCTCTCCAAATAGGTCTGCATCAACTCTAAGGAAGTTTTTGTAACCAGCTGGGTCTTCCTGGTTAAGCTCATGTAGGAGGTGGTCATATTGACCGAAAAGGGTCCTTCGGCAGAGCCAGGCCCTGCACCAAACCCTCCTACGGGCTTGGCGCCTCCTCCTTACTGGCCGCTGTCGCTGTGCCTCTTCTTCTTCAGTCTGGGCCAATGCCAGTAACAATTGCAGATATTTTGGTATAAGAGCAACTTGTTTCTCCCATGCAGCATGTTTGGATGTCAGTTGCTGAATGAAGATGGATCAAAAATCGTAAGTACTCGGAACGGACTCGCAATTAAGTTGTAACAAAGGTCGTAACTAGCTCGTAAAAATAAAATATAAATCGTAACAAATCGTATCATCATCGCAACAAATCGTAAAATAGTCATAACGGATTGTAAATCACTCGTATTCAGTCGTAGTGAATCTTAGAAATTAGTCGTAAATACGTCGGAATCACTCGTAATGAATCGTAAATAAGTTGTAACAAGTCTTAAGTCGGTCGTAAAGGTGGTCAAATCGTGACGGAATCGTGAAACTTTTACGATTTGTTCAAATCGTAAGAGGTCGTGAGAAAAAATCGTAAGTGTGAA
>MJUU01054098.1:29538-42271 GCA_002080025.1 Modiolus philippinarum | reverse complement strand
CATGACCACAATCTTGAAAAGGATAAAGGGGACAAAACGTAATTTTGAAAGATGGGCCAAGGAGTTCTCGCCGCTAAACTGTCGGCTAGCTCAAGGGGCCTAGACTGCTGGTAAAACACTGTCGCATAAATTTGTACAGGGAGATAACCGACCGAGGTTTCTCATTTAAGCCACTGCCTCTTTCTCTTTGTCCTGATTTTTTTATTTTCATTATTTTCCTATATTTTTTATATGATGGTTTGGAGGTGAAATGAATGCTTTAATACTAATAATAGAGCATAAAGTATTCCTCGCCTACTGTAAAAGTACATAAGAGACGTAACTCATAAAAAATGCAATATTTGACAACTATTTTCTAAATTTTAATTAACGGAAAACATTAACTTGGATCGCTAAAGAATAGATTAAAATCGTTCAACACCTTGCTCAAATTTCCTCAGTCCAAATGCCAAATCAGCGACTAAATGGGTTGATTTTTGTGAGAACAGTAAAGAAACAAAGCAAATTAAACCGTGAGCTAGTAAGATGTTTGTCCTTATGATAAAGTGTTTTAAAAACATACATTATATGTTAAATTTAAATCTTTCCATTATCAAAAGATAAAATAAACTCAAAAGCCATTATTGTCCATGATTTGCATGTTAGAAGAAGAGATACAGACTTACCTAAAATGCACAAAATAAGAATGGTCCTCATTGTTTCGACTTACAACTAGTCTGTATAACTAATACTACGCAGTTTAAGACAAATAAAGGACGATGAACTCTGATTGATAAGCACATGCACTTTTCTCATTGAAATCAACTGTACCCAAATTGTAGCTGGTGCTTCTAATGAGACATAATTATATACATCATTATTCGTTGACTTTTTTCATTGATGCCTGTGGGCATGTACTCAATATCCTGTCATTTTATATTTCAACAACTTACTTAATCATGGATTGTAATGCAGTTTATAGTGAGAATCGACCTCACTGATCCAGTAGTCCCGGTGCAAGTGAACGATATTTCTACAGAATATTTTGTATCCATTTTTATCCAGGAGTTTCGATTCGATTGAAGAAACCAGTTGAGTTGGCGGTCGTTCTCCTCTATGATTTAATTAAAGAATATGTCTATGCAACGAACATGAAAGACAGTTAATGTGGAAGAGTAGATAATTACATTTAAAATAGTTGTCCTCATACATCAAACTATAATAAATGACAAAGGTATAGGGATGTGAATGTAACTTGACGTTAACCGACACGATAGTGGTTTCAGTTTGGGTTCTGAAACTTACCTTTTTTCAATATTGTTCTTTTGATTGAGTTTTTCAAATCTGTATAAAAAGATTCCAACAGCAAGAAACAAAACTTTTTTGGATACAAAACTGAACATCAAAGGGGAAAAAATTATACATACTCACTTTGCAAACTGGTTCTTTGTGTGTTGTTGTTTCTGCAACGTTTCAAAACGAAATCCCGGATGATAATTAAATGAATCTTTATTGCATATAATTAAAAATTCGTCAATGTTCTTTTTTTCAAACGTCGTTTACGAATAAATTTAAGAGAATTTTGTTTAAAACTAAGGAGTATCTCCCTCTTGCATAGTTCTGTCCCTAGCTGATTTTTGGCTTTCCCATATAGATTCTTTTGGTAATTTGTTCTCTATCAGATTTTACACATATTTCGGTATATGTATTCACACAGGTTTG
The DNA here is from genome assembly GCA_002080025.1 of Modiolus philippinarum. Classification (NCBI taxonomy): domain Eukaryota; kingdom Metazoa; phylum Mollusca; class Bivalvia; order Mytilida; family Modiolidae; genus Modiolus; species Modiolus philippinarum. The sequence goes on along the minus strand of MJUU01054098.1, from coordinate 40,570 downwards.
ATTTTATCTTTACTGAAGAGACATAAGTTGTCGAAATGCGCATATACAGAAATTAAATTAACAGTAACTTCGGTATTTTGTTATTAATCAATGTTTTGGGTTTTTTTTTCAAACGCCGTTTACGTTATTATTGTAGCAAATACAAAATGCGATCCGTTGACATTTGGTTTGATCACATGGCAATACTCGCATTTCAAACTTACTGAAAAATGATTGTATTTAAAAAAGTAGAAGCATCAATTAGTTGTAAATTATAGAGGTAAGGGGTTTAAGAACTGACATTCAGCTGAAAACCTCAGAGTTTGAAATTTACGTGTGCTCTTAACAATTTTTCTCATTATTGGTTGGTAATTTTAAGTTTTCTACAGTCCTACTATAGGAGCGAGCTTTACCTGCTTCTAATACCGGCAATTTCAGGCATCTTATTCATTTTTTTTTTTTTTTTTTTTTTTTTTATGTTAAAAAAATAAAGTACGCGCTTTCTGACCTTCAGGGAAAAGTCAACATAAAATAGTATATTTGCATGTTAGAACAGCAATAATTTTCTTATATATTTAACTGAATTTTTTGTCAAATGCCGCTTGATTGTTGGAAAAATTAAAACTTTTTGAAAGAACAAAACAATCTATGGGACGGAATGTTTCCTGTTTATTCATATTCAGTCATAAAAAGAAATTAACATGTACAATTAATGTACGTTGACTAAAATAAAAATATAACCCCAAAGGAACACCTTATTATACCTCCAGTGGAAAGGCATTCTTGTTCATTTTTGTTTAATTGTTGTGTTTTTGTCATGTTGAATCTATTTGTATTACATATAATTTTCCGGGTTTTTTTGTTTTTTGTTTTTTCTTACAATGGCCTAACATTACAATCACTTGCCACAATCAACCAAGGAACTGCACAAGAAAAACAATAAAATGACAAAAGACAAACATAGATAACGATAGGAATTCGGGATAGCCGGACTTGGCACCGGCACTGGCAACAGCCAGCGTTAGGGTTAAACCGGTTAATGGGTACACAAACCTACCCTTTCTCTATCACCAACTATGTCTACTGCAGTATGATTATTTTCTGTATTCTGTATTTAAGGCAATATACATGTTCCTCCTGAACAAATCCATATATCATTGTAAAGCCTGATTTAAAATGGCGACGGATATTTGTATAAATTTACCTGAAAAACAGAGGGACATTTTTGCAAATGTGCCTGGAAAACAGAGGAACTTTTGCGCAAACGAGAAGTGGATGGTTGCTCAAAGAAAAAGACTGGCACAATTGGGTTAAAAATTATTAAAAAGAAGTCACTTATCGTATGTGCTAATGTCCACTATTTGTTTGTGTAAATGTCCACTTTTTGTTTGCTCAATTATCCTCAAATGCCCTACATTTTTGCGTTAACGTCCATCACCGTTTAAAATACACCTGTCCTTTCCAATTTCACACTCGCTTATGACATGACCGAAAGGTCGCTTACCTATTTCAAATTTAGTATTTTTCTTCTAGAAAACGCAGCTATGCTTATCATTAAAGATTTCTTCTCTCATCTATCACGTTTAAATAAGTCATTTTTTTTATACTTCGTGGACTTTATTTCCTTTTTTTTTGTTTTCACAAATATTAAAAAGGGTAACAACATATTCTAGAACAAAAATTTTACCATACCGAAAAGTAGACAAAGTTTCCAGTTAATTGATAAAATTTAGTGTCATTCATGTTAGCTGATAGTCATCAATTAAGGACAATATTTGGAACTTTAAAACTCGGTCTGGGGCATAATTTCGAACATAATCTCAGACTTGGACAAACGTTAGAAGATAAACCCCACTTCTAAAGTTTTTACCAATTACTATAATTACTTTTGGTTTATGAAATATTGAATGAATACGAATCAGTAAGCTTTAAGTGTCGTTTTGTGTAAAAAAAAAAAAATGGAGTTTGTTGTGTGCATTTTTAATATTTGAAACAGCATGAATAATAAAAGGGTTGGATCCCTGCTACAATTGTTAATTCGTTATACTTTTCAATCAAGAAATCGGTTATGCTTTTAACATTTACGATTAACTCTTGATCAGGAATTTGTGAACATAGATGCAGTCAGAAATAAGCAAATGCGCCCGAAGATATCCCTATTTTCATATTCAATTAACTGTTGTCATATCTATATAAAATAAATATTGTATTCTGTGATTTTTGTTATTAATTTTTTTGTTTATTTCTCGTTCTATGTTCAATTAGCGGAACGGCTGTTATTTGTTTTTACCTAGGAGTACTTCACTCTAAAATTTACTTTTTTTGTCCCATTATAACCAATATTAAACCCCTCGCAAATTCTCATGGTAAAATGTTCATCCCGTGGTATAATCAGTATATATTCAAGCTCCCATCAGTTATTTCTTAATCAATGTTAAACAAAATTATAAGTAAAAGGAAGGTTTTATTATATAGTTAATGTTAGTAATATACAAATATAGAATAACTTATATGAAAGCATTTTCTTATTAGTGTGAACAAGGTAATTAAAAATATATTTAAAAAATATAACAAAGGGGGATAATTTAAATTTCCCTGTCGCAATGTTTCAAATTCCTGAGAGAATCCATTTCTCTTGAGTTAAAACATGTGGTTTTTCATGTGACTTTTTGGTTCAGCAAAACGACATGTATCGTCAAAACTTGGAAAACAATACTAATGTGCCAACCATATAGTTCCTAAGTACTGCATGTTTCATTTCTATTTAGTACGTACAGAACACGATATTACTCTGGTAAACACATGACAAAAACTTCACACTGAAGTAAAATTATAATTACTATAGTATCTGTAATTCATCGAAAGAACAGAACAATGCAGAAATTGCTCTTATATGCAAATGCAAATGTTATAGTTAATCTGACTCCTAGATTACTATTTTATATACAAAATACAGAAGTAACTGTACCTTTAGTTTTTGCATATAGCAATTTCGACAATTTATGTCTCTTCAGTGCATATAAAATCTAAACAATTAGAAGGCTATAAACGCAAATGTGTTTAAAAACTGAAGGAGAACAAATGACCAAATATGATCTATATGAAAGTCAAAATCAGCTAAGGACAAACCTTGCATGCTGGGGATACTCTTTAGTTTTCAACAAAATGAACAAAAAATTAGATATTGCTAGTTTCCAAATAAAATCGGCTTTCGGGTCAGCACCGAAGTACTGACTACTGGCCTGGTGAATACCCTTGCTCTCAACCAGCAGTGGCATTGACCAATAACAAATAACCGAAGTTGCTGTAAATTTAACTTCTACATGTGGCCAATTCGACAATTTATAAACAGCTTTAAAAAATCAGATAATAACTGTATTTTAAGTAACGTTTTCTCTTATATTACCATTTTGAACGTTGTTTATGGTGAAAAATCAAATTAATTGCAATTTTAATATTTCATGGTTTTAGCACAACTTGGTCGATGACTCTACTAGTGGTCATCTTCAGTGTACTTTTGTAGAACTCGTTGTCTTACCGTTTCACAACATATGATCATTTAAATAGAAACAGTATGAGGTTAATTACATGTATTACAAAGTTAGAGGATTGTAAAGAGCCGAAATCCAAAGGGCAAAAAGACAAAGCAGTAGCAAGAGTAAATTGTCAACTGCAATGGTCCTGACTTTCATTGTGTTAGTGGTAGGTAGCATATAAAATGTTCATCCCAGTACTAAGTAAAAATGAATCTTGAATTACAGTTCGGACAGAAACTTCATATTTTCTTATCTGAAGTAAGTAAATCCTTTAACAGTAAGACGTATCCCCCTTTTAAAGCTAAGTCCTTTTTTTAAATGTTGGTGTCATGTTTAGGTCACGAAGGTTACCCATATTCTGTTAGTTCTTTTATACGTTTTTGCTCCGAATATATATAATTATCAAAATGACTTACAGAAGAAAAGATTACTGAAACTACGATTTATTTCTTGTATTCTGTATTTTTGTTTGTTAGTTTGTTTGTTGTTTGTTTTTCCTTAAATGGCCTGTTGTGTGTGTTTTTTTCTTTTTTTTTCTTTTTTTTTTTTTGCTTCTTACTTATTGGTGTATATGTACAATATATGTGACGATCAGTAGATCGATGAAGAAAACATGAGAAAAAGACACATGGTTATCAATCTGGGACTCGCAATCTGAGATAAAGACGGACATCACTAGTATAAAACCGTAACATTTCGACATCGAAGTATTATATTTCATGCAAATATAAAATGAGGACTTTCCTGATCTTCTGTAGTATCGGTATGTACTATATTCACAATTACTTTGAAAAGAAATGCATAACAATAAGGTTCGGACTCATCTCCGAACAGGAAGATATAAACAACTGATGGTACATTTAACTTCAAAAGTGTTACTAATGCAGATCTTTGCCCAATAAATCTGCATGTCGACGATCATTTATAATCACTCAGATGTTAAGTTATTCACTATTCGACATTTTTTCTACTAAAAATCGATGATAGGGGCCATTTTGAATCCAACATGAGATGTGATCAATAGGTTATTGCCTCAGTGAAGAACAACGCTGAAAGGTCTTTGTTTTTTATGTTTTTATAAAGAAAATCAAATTTGAACCCTATAAATTCAACAATACATGTAACTAATACTGCTGTAGAGATTTAGAATAATAAAAACTTTTTCACTTAGTCACTTTTTCGCCCTATGGCCATTTCACAAATTTAAAAGTACTAAAATGGCCAAAAGTTCAATAGTCATTGGTTCCAGTCGACAGATGAATTAGTTTATGAATTCGTTGATGACGTAGATAACTAGATAAATTATACTTTTTTCCATTTAAAGAATGTCTTGTTGGGTGTGGTTATAATGCACAATTTCATGTGAAAGCAAATTCTGCTCAACGCTAATTTCTTGTTTTCACAAAAATCCGACACAAAATAGGCTCCGATTGAAAATATATAATCTTCAGAAAGTTCATGTATACCAACTGAAAATTTACAAGGAAAGTAATTATCAGGCCTTACACAACAATTGATCAATTTTCCTACAACCTCTGCAAAACAGGGCTTTTAAAGTTTTACGAAGCATAAATAAATTTCCGAATGAATACCGAAGAGACAACCAAAAATCAATGACAATATAAGGAAAACATATAGCCAGAGAGTGTTGATGAAGGAGATGAAACAAACAGAACATTATACAATACAAAACACTAACAGTGTAAACTCCTAAAAAACTGTACCTTGGTTTTGAATTTTTTGTTTTGTTTTTGTTTTGTTTTGTTTTGTTTTGTTTTTGTTTTTGTTTTTTTGTTTGTTTTTTTTTTTGGTTTTTTTTGTTTCTTTGCTTTCTGGCTGTCTGGCGTCTTTGTTTTCTGTGATCTCGTTTTTGCCATTTCTTTGGACTTCAGTATTTTAAATTGCCACTGTTTTGTTCAGTCAGTATTCTACTGCCGTTGTTTCTAAAACATTAGTTACAAGATACGAACATCAAACATAATGAAATTTTTTTTGTAAAACTTGCCCAAAACAATACTTTGGATATGCCGCTTTAACAACTGAGTCGTTTTGAATATCTGCAAGACTTTGAAACCCACTAGAAACAAGAAGAATGAAGTATTTTTTTTCATATTGAGAACGCCGTAATGTCAGAGAATTCAAATTAATTGTAAATAACATAAGACTTTTTGTAGGCACTACAGACGCCAGTCAGTTCAGGACTAAAATTTATTTTTGGCACTACATGTATAAACATCGATACGTACTTATCTGTCAACTTTAATGTCAACGGGATGCATTGCAATAAATATATGTTCTCATTCATTAAAAGATTTCTTCTCGCCAGAAAATGCTTTAAATATGAATTTTTCTTCAAACGTATACGAAATGCTCGAAAGTTGAACACATTTTCATTTTAATGAATGAGAAAATATAATTATCTGATGTGTCATTTATATCTCTGTCCTTGGATGAATTTTTGTTTTTCTATTTAGATTGGTTATTGCTCTCTATCAGCTTTAACTTGTTTTCGGTTAATTGACTTCCATATGTTCTGGTTTTATCTGAACTGAGAAGACATAAGTTGTCGAAATGCGCATATGCAGAAAATAAATTAGCAGTAACTTCGGAATTTGGTTATTTATAAAATTCGAAATCCTGTTGTTAGCAACAGATGCGACACTATAAAAATGATTTTGTCGATTACTTTTTTTAATTGATATAATTTATTCATTTCAGTGTTGCTTGTTGTCGCTGTGACGTAAGTATATGTGTAATTATTATTTGATATTTTTAAAGACAATTGTCTTGGTAGAGAAAAGATCACATGATCAATGTCAGATATTGTCTAGACGACAATTTATCAAACAGTTATATTGCTTGTACCAGAAACAGTTCTGTGCAAATTGCATGTTATTTTGCACATTTGTAAAAAAAAATGCAAAAAGGAAATATTGATCATGTTTGCATTCTAAGGATGATTTAATTTATTTTTGATTTGTATTAAATTATTTATTTATTCAAGCGTGACCAAAATTTGAATGTCATCAAAATAATACTTGTGATTTAACAAAAACCAGTTGCAAGGGATGACTTAGCAAAAACCAGTGATAGGTGATAATTCCGAAGAAATAAAAAAAAATTAGCATAAAATGTAGAATAGGATCAGATGATATGGTAGAGTAAGAATCCTCTTCCGCATGCGTGTCACACAAAAAATAATAAACAAATAGGGTAAGGGGTAAAAATGACAAATTTGGTAGGATTTGTAACATTGTAGTTCCCATAGATCTGTAAATTTACATTAGCATCCTAAGATTTAAAAAAGGAATTTTCTTAATTATCCTGGTGGTTAAAGTTGGACTTCTACTAATAATAATTAGAACTGAATCAAGAAGTAGAAACTAATAAACAGGACATTCACAATTTGGAATATATTCCTTTCCGTTTGACATAAGTCTTGGCTGAAAAAAAGCTATTTTCGATATCTAGATTCATATAAAATATAAAATATGTTATCTGATGCAGTTAACAAATGGAAGCGTGATTCTCTTTTGAATCAGCCATTTTGCTAAAAAATTTACCCAGACAATAGAAATTTTGGATTCATAGCAAGATTATGATACTAGAGTTAAACACGAATTTATTTTAGTCATTTGTTATGAGCCATATGACTTTTTCTGGTATTAAATTTGTCAATCCTGTTGTGTACAAATATTGTTCAAACGTTACCATTGGCTTATCGTCAATTCTCGTAAGACATGCTAAATGGTGCATAGAAATGCTTTTGCTTATCTTAGCAAAGTCACAAACAAACAAAATTTAAAATGAGAGATTTTGCCACGCGGGTAAAAAATCATGAGATTAAAATTTTACAACAGAAATGAATTCTGTTTCATAAGACATTTACTTACGTTGTGTAATTTTAAATGCATTAAACTTTCAACAGGCTCGTTTATTATAATTAGAATTACTCGATCTGATATCTATTGTTACACTTTTCTTACTTATTGTGAAACCTATATATTCATCGAAAGTACACTATTAATGTTGATGTAAGTGAGAACCGAACGATCAGTCAAAAGAACGAACAATCCATGGACGACGGCAACATCGGAAACACTAAGAAACAAAATCATTACTTGAGTACAGGACAAAAAAGAAAACAAATGAAGACACACATACAGATGAACAACACGGACCCAATAGAAACCATGGATATTGGTACTTATTGGATTGTAATTTCATTTTATATTAAAAAATATGAAGAATATAAAGTAGCGGAAAATGTCCTTCATTTGTCTGAATAATGCTGATTATTGCGAAATATTCAACTAAGATCGAATAGTTACGCATGAGTGGATTACAGCTTTTTTTCCACCATGAGTTGAATATTTTCGATAATCAGAATCTAGGATTAGTTAAATTACAAAAACAGGATAACAGCAAACACCTACAATGGCCAGGAACTACAATCACATGCCACAGTTTTTATTATATTAATCTACCTTCCTTATACATGTTATATTTAGTGGTTTATTCTAAGATTCATTGCATGATCTACGTTTTTTATGTTAAACCGCTGAGACGTTGACGTAACAACAACGTTGACAACGTCTATTGCGACGTCACTTCCTAGAGTGAAATTATGGAAAATAATTTCACAGTAAGGGGACGACCATTCAGAACATTTACCAAAATTAGAATCAATGATTTTTACATTTTTTTTTTAAAAAAAGAAATGGAAGACTGAAAAGAAATGTTTTGAAGGATTTCAAAAATTAAAACAATGAGCATTAATATAAAAAATGAACAATGGCATTGAACTCACAGCATATGCTTGGAACCAAAATAGTGCAGTTCATGTTATGTTTTATCATTTTACAAACTTTCATCAAGATATCAAGGTAAACTTCCTTCAACCTAAACCTTAACCTGTAGTATATCAGATATTCACTCATATGACCTAGAGGTCATAGTATCCGCTTCCTTCCAAAATGTTACAGTTCATGTCATAGTCTATCTGCATACAGTTAACCTCCTTCAAGGTAAACTACCTTCAACCTATACCTTAACCTGAGCATTACGGACGGACGGATGTACTGACGGACAACGTACCCTATATATATATATATATCCCTCCTACTTTGTAGGCGGGGCATAAAAACTCACAAAATGGCACATTAAAACAAATAAGCAATATAACAATTAAAATGACTAACAGTTTATTTTTTAACATCTTTGAACAAACATGATGTCCTGTCACTATGGTAATATTACAGGTATCTAGGTCGCGAGCGAAAAATTGAAGTCATGATATTTTTTTACATTTAATTTTTTTTTAGCAGGGGACAGATTATATTTGTTTTCAAGTATTATATGAGGAAAGATTATCTATTTTCAACATTGCTAAGGCAAGATAGGATATAATTTAAAATAAAAGCTTTTTTTTGTTCTCCTTAATTTATTATCATCTTTAGCAATACTCGATTCTAATTTCACTCTTGAAAAGAACACATCCGGTAAAAATTAAGACAACTTCCGGTTGATAGAATAAAGACATGAATGAGCATGTGCAGAAAGTCGAAAGGATTTTTTTTGTCAATCAAGAACAACATTGACACATTGAATGATCAAAAACAATTTGCCATTTTGAAATAATCATTACTTCAGCGAATTTTTGAAAACGAGGCTGAAAAAGATCTAGCAGTGTTGACCAGTTTGAGTATTTGTTCCTGTGTGACCTTAGATTGAGTGAAAGGAGACTTTAATTGGTATAGAATTCATCACTGAGCTACCCAACATGCATCGAATACAAACATTTTCAGAAAACGGTTGAAGCCATGACGTCAAACTGAAAACGTCAAAATTCCAGATTTCGACCTTGATCTTATTTTTGTCATGGAAATTTTTGTGTTTTTGGATAGGTTACACGTACAAATGATGTATTGACTTAATCAACAGATAATGAAAATTCATTTCGGACTGCCATTGATCTAATGTTGAAATCTGCAAAATTTTCTTGACCACTGTTTCGAAGAATATCTTTCATTAGCAATGAAATATCTTTCATTAATATCCTTCATTAGCAATGACTTAAGTTTGGCATAACAAATATGCAAGGAAAGAATAAAAATTGGTCTTCTTCGAAGAATACATCAGTTATTTTAATTCTATCACTTCTATTAGAACATATATATAGGGTTATAGTAGGTGGACGCTTCTTTTGTTGATTAGTATATATTTGAACTTTTACAAGAGGTCGTCTGTAATTCTATGTCACGTGCGTTTTAGATTGATTGAAGTGGTGTATACTATCGATCACACATCAATTTAATGCTGGCAAGATCAATATATCGGTTCAAAATTTTACGTGATATAATTTTAGACATAAGAAGAAAGTTTTGGTGGTTTTAAAAACTAAGAAAAGGATGACAACTAAGAAATACTCATGTTAAGAGCACTGGCGACTTACAGGACCGACTTTTTATGTTTCTACACAGAAAATTAATTTAAAAAAATCTTTCAGAATTTGTGTTGCATCACTGTACAGATTACTATAAATTGCATCTGCAGATTAAGCCACATAAATTCAGCCCGAAATCCGGTGGTATTTAACCAATAGAATATGAACTCCCGTTTAGAAAAGATAAAAATGTCGATTGCAATGTATCACTTTTGTTAAGACCTGATAAAAGTTACTTATAAAATGAAATTTCATACTCTGTTATGTTCATGTGACGTATCTTGATATTAACAAATGAAATTTTTAAAAGATTTTGATATTTCTTGCATATTTTTTATGAAAAATGAGATTTCCTGGAATAAATATGGTTCCAAAGAGTTTTGGATCTAGGTAATTCTTTATAATGAAATTTAAAAAAAAAATTACTTTGCAATTTAATATTTATCGTTTCATTTGCAAATTTTGGACTGGATACACGCAGTGGTTTCGACGAAATCAAGTATATAAAACGACCATTTCTACATCGCAACATATAAACGAAATCGATTTTTACTCACTATGCACGTGGGGTCTTTGAAGGGGCTTTAACTGAAGGCACGCCTCTTCCCTTGATTGAACCAATGAAATCTTGTGTTGATGATTATCATTTGAGATCGTGGGTTTAAAAAGAAAATGGCGCTGTTTCGAGACGAGATAATTTGCCTGGCAACATAGAATGCATATTGGATCTCAACGTTTCTTATGCAAGAATTGTCACTAAATTGACTTATAAATAAAGTATGTTAAAAAATCTATCTGTACATATAATCTTGTCTGGGTACATGCATTTTAACGCCCGATAGCAATTGATTTTTGACAAGTCTGTTGATTGAATATTTTCATCACGACAGTGAATTATGTAAGGAATTCGCATATTATATCTTTTAAGAGGCCAGTTTAATCACTTTTTAACTACAAAGAAAAGATGTGGGAATATAATGACGTTTTCACTAAACATTATATTTGTTTATTTCTTTTGAAATCTTGACCGCCATGCTCTTAAATTTGTTCCGAAAACTATATGAACACAAAA
>MJUU01054098.1:8386-20944 GCA_002080025.1 Modiolus philippinarum | reverse complement strand
TCATGAATGGAGGACAAGTAACTGGCCACATCAGCATTTTTGAAAATTGATGATGCTTTAGTTCTCATTGACCCTCGTAGCTGATTGATTCGTTTAAGAATCATCGACCTCACAGCCTTAATCCACTCCGAGAGGGAATCAACGTCTTCATCTTGTTCACGTTTAATCCATTTTCTGGCGTAGTCCTCTACAGCATCTAGACCAAACTAGACCAAATGATGAGATTTATTTATCTGAAAGGAATCGACAGTTAAAAAAATCATTTTCGCAATTTTTTGCAGGGGGGGTACATTTTTTGTATTTTCAGATCATAAAAATGGCGTAAAGTGACCAAAAATGTTTATTGTAAAGGATATTAAATTAATTTCAATTTGGTTCCAAATTTCAGTACATCTAACTTATCTACAGAAAAAAAATTATGTAGCTTAAAAGATGAAATTAAGGTTAAAACGAAAATACAAGAATTTTGCGTTATTGTACTATTGAAGTGGCCCTATACTGTCTATGCGTGCAGAATATATTCGCGTTAACATGTTCTATTTTTAAACAGGGATATAAAAGGACTGAAAAAACTCGGTCTGGATAATAAGTGTGTGTGTGAACAGGGGGGGGGGGTGGCGGTGCACAAAAAGTGATTTAAGCCCACGGTCTACAAGAAGGGTTTTGCATTTGTCTCAAAGATTTAGAAACGAAATCCAATTAAAAGGCCAGGCATGCTAAAACGATATAACATTCATATTTTAAGGTTATATATAAATTCTATAAGAAATCTACATCGCAACAACAAATCAGGGGAATTTCTAGAAATTCCCATTTTGTACACATTTTTTGATAAAAAGGCCAAATATGGCTCACTTTAACAGTTAAATTCTACTAAATAGGTCTTCTGTGTGTCAGTAAAACCTAAACCCAAAATTAAATAAAACATTAAAAGTATGGATATTTTGAATTTTTCCTTAATTTTAGGGGGTAGGGGTGCTTATTTCGACATTTGTGAACCTAACAGATGATTGAAACAAAATATTTTGAATTCAATTTGTTGCTAACGCATCATAAGACATTATTTTCAAAGGTAATTAAAAGATATATATTCATATTTTTGCGATCCTTACATTGAAAAGTTGAAATATTGAAAAAATTTAAAATCACGAAAACTCCCCTTTTTCAAAAATTTTGACATAAAAAAAATTTAAAATCTTAGAACTTTAATGGTGTTGTTTTCAACCTTGTATTAAAACTGATAAGTTAGGTACAAAAAAACCAGCAAACTACCAAAGATATATATCTAAAAGGAATTAAAAGCCAAACATTCTTTATTTTCATTATTTTTTGGCAGAGGGGTACATTTTTTCTATCCCCAGACCATAGAAAAGGCGTAAAATGCAAAAACTTATGTTCATTGTAAAGATTATAAATTCAGCTTTCATTTGATACCAAAGTTTTGTATACTTCATTCATGTATACAAAATTAAATAACATAAAATGATGAAACTTTAGTGAAAACGAAAATATAAGAAATTAAGTGGTGTTCTATAAAAGTAAACCATTCTGTCTTTGAATGCAGGTTACGTTCATGTTAACATGTTTTATTTTGAAGAGGGGACATAGGAGGATTGAAAAAAATCGGTCTAGATCGGAAGTGGGGGGGTGCACGGAGCGTGATTACATACCATGACCTATATACCTTTCTTTTAATTTCTAGGTCTATCTTAATTTTGTACACTTCCCTAAGCGTTCGTGTCATAGGAGTTTCAAAAACTACCCTAGTAGCACAACAGGCCAATATCATAAACTAAAACTTACCCTATTTATCAATTTCACAATGATTTGTACAAAGAAAATGGACATTTCAAAATATACACTTGGCCATAAGTTAAGGACCACCCATATATTTCAATTTGAGCTGAACTTTAAAAAGTAAATTTAACATTTTACATTTCAAGAAATGTTTTAAAATTACTTTGTGGTGAAATTATTCCAATTACAAGAAAAAATCGTAAAGGTACACTAGGCACACAAAAGAAAATGCATATTCAATGGCTATTTGAAAAACGGGGTGCAAATGGGTGTCAATAACCAGGAAACAAGTTTCACCGAAATGTGCGATTTCTTGTGGAAAATCCCACCATCAGAAACTGAAAAGTTCATATTATCAAAATAAACACACATACAAGAAGAAAACAGTATTTTTGAACCTTGGGATACATCATCATTTCAGAAAGGGATATGTTTTAATACAGGTTTTAAGCGTAATTTATCAAGAAATGGTCAAGTAATCGCAAGATTAGGACTTAATGGTGCTGTAGTCTGTTGTTCCATTGAACTTCCTAAAAGTAATCTTATTCATAATAATTTTTTAATTTATCTAGTCTACGGACGCAACAGTAACACATTTTTTTTGTTTACAAAATTGCATTTTTGGGCATAAAGTTTCTTTTAATGCAATTGATGTTAGTTCTGACAGTTGTTGTTGCAAAAAATTGGATGGAAATGTTGTTTTGTTCATTCAGGCATAGATTACCATAAACAAAAGTGGTATTTTGAAACTCGCTCAAAACGAAAATGCGACTTTTTCCCATTTTTACCCAAAATGACAATTTTCATTTATCAATATTTTCCCATTCACACCGTAAAAATTAATTAAGTTTTGAAGCAATTAACTTTAATACTGATAGAATGTGTAGAATTTGCTTTCAGGACAACTTTAAAACACTTCAAATGAAGTTCTCATGGTTTTTTGATGAAATTCACCTCAATAATTAAGCCATAGCATTCCATAAATTTGGCAAACTTCCAATAACAAAATTACATAGATGTCAGTGAAAAGTAATCAATAAGAACACATTTTGTCAGATTTCAACGTCAAAATAGCCATTGATCGGAACAAGGAAATCATTTTCACTCTTTGTGATAACCTTGGGAAACAAGAGTAGTTCAACTTTGAAGTAACGGTGTTTCATTCTGCATGTTTGCAGTGTTATTCTCCTTCCGTCAAAAACTAAGACACCATTTCAATGCATTATACTTAGTACACCAAACATGTGAAAGCGCAAAATATAAATTCAAAAATATGACTTTGAAATAAACTTTCAAATCGGATGGTCCTTAACTTTTGTCCAAGTGTATATTAACTTTTTATGAATGGATAATTTGACATATAAAGAACTTGTAAAAACTTGGTAGACGCAAGTAAATTTGTGTTTTCAAATTTCAAGTATATTTACTTGACTAATATAAAAAAGAATAAAAAATTGTTTAGTCATCAAAGTTTGAATGCAGCTGCGTGTTGAATTAATGATATCCTCCAAGCAGCTGCATGTTGAATTAATGATATCCTCCAATTAAAGCCTATGTAACCTAAGTATCTGTACATCCTTGAACCTTGCACATGAAGAAATCTTTGATGGTAAGTCTAATCAAACTAAGTCAATATCCTTTCTTTTTCGCTTGATCAACTTTAATTCGAACCTATGTCTGAGTTCAAAGTTCTGTTACTATACATAGTAAAATCAATTTTACCTTCTATATGCATTAACGATGAAAAGACATAGAGTAAAAGCACATGAAACAAGGTCTCAACAAATAAATCATGAAAGAATGCATTCTATACTGTACAGTAGCACGCTTTTTTGTTGTTCTTCATTTCTGAAGTCACTATGCGGCTTCAACAATGAACTATGATGATACCTCAAAGTAATATCGAGAGATTCAAGATTCAAGATTTATTGGATACACTCAGACACAATTTACAATGTGTAACATGAGGACAAAATATACATAATTGATGATAAAATAAACATAACAGAATGAACATGTCATGAATCATGAAGCACAATAAACATATAAATAGCATAATAGTATAATTGAAACATATTAGAAAATATACAAACAAACATTTAGTGTCACGGGAGGAGGAGGGCGATTTTACGAAGAAATATTGAAAACCTTTTATAAACCTCTGTGTTACAGTATCATAACAGTCCTGTCATTTTATTATAATTAGGATTTTTCACATAATATGAAGCTAAATATTTATTTCTAAGATTAATAAGATTAACATCATTACAAACAAAAAATATATGATATTCATCACCAATATGCTCATTACAAAAATTACAAACACGATTTTCTCTTGGAATATTTTTCCATCTACCTATTTCAATAGGGATACGCAAATTGCAAGTCCTTAGTTTAGTGATCCAAACTCGGCATGATTCGGGCAATCTAATTAAATAATTTTCCAACTGAAATTCTTTTTTGAAAAAGAGGAATAAAACTGCCCACGAGACGAATTAATAATATCACTAAACCACTTCTGTATAAAATGGTCACGTAATAGTTGATCAAGTAATGACTTGTCGAAAGATTCAAACTGACTAAGAAAAATATATCCCATACCTGTATCATTAAATACTGATTCTATGTAATCTTACTATTTGAAACTACACATTCTTTTATTTTTTAAAGACAACATCAACCTAAGACGGCGCCTAGCAATGGTTTGAGCGGAATTTATTGCTAATTATCAAGCAATTATCCATGCTCTTCATTATCCATGAAGGCAGGGGTGTCAACAAACATGAAATTAACCGGCAAAGTGTTCTTACAATCGCTGTCATCCATTGCCCGACAAAACGACTGACAGAAGACAATCATCACAACACTTATACAACTACAGGGCACTTTTCGAGTCAAAAGTCAATATGCGGCTTCAACAGTGAGCTTTGCTGATACCTCATAGTGAGATCAAGACGGCGCCTAGTGGACTTTGAGTGGAATTCATTGTTTAAATGTCGAACAACGCCACATCTGTGTATCTGTATCCCTTTTGTTTATGGATGCAGGGTCGTTGACCAACAAACATAAAATTGTTTGGAAAGTTTTTTAAAAAAGTGCTGTGAGCTTTAGCCGACCATAGAACTTTCATAGAAGACAATCACACTATATAAACAACTATAGGACATTCATCGAGTCAATTGCAAGAAAACCTGGCATAATAGTACAATGAGATGTGGGCACTATAAACAATTACAAAAAAAAAATAATAAAATGCTTTTTTTCAATTGCAGGTCATCAAATCATTAAGGATAAATTAAGGTGACTTTGACAATGTGCCATAACAAGACAAACTTTGAAATCTTTTTAAAAACCCGTTTTTGTATTAGAGAAATGTACTATCATTTCAGGTCCCATTAACATATCAACTTTCTTAAGAGTAGATGTGTACATATTTTTATCCGTCTACTGAAACACGTCTTTTTTCCACAATAAGAGTCTCGGGATGATTTGGGTTTCCGGTCGGCATTCAATGTACGGGGTTGTTAAGGCCAAATATCAAAATACAAGCTGAGACCTACAAGCAATGTCTAATATCGCCCCTCCTTTCAGCTTGTTGACAATATGAAACTATGTCAAAATATGAATTTTTAGTTTTTGTGATTTCAACTAACTTTTGTTTTGATATATTATAAGACATATAAAATTACGCAAAACAAACTTTGTCACTGCTTAAATCTCTGTAGTAATATTTTTTATAACTTAGACCATAATAAAACGAATATGTATGATTTTTTAAATTTTTCGTCGCTACTTTTGGTATATTTACCGAAATAATCAATCTTCAAATACAAGTGTTTTCAATAATATAAAGACAAGACTACAGTAAACACCTGCAATGGCCGAAAATTACAACCACAAGCCACAACCCAAAAGAGAACTGCACTACAAAAAACACAAAATAGACTACAAACATAAATAACCATAGGAACTCGGGATAGCCGGATTTGGTACTGGCACTAGCAAAAGCTAGCGATAGGGTTTAACCGGTTTATGGGTACCCAAACCTCCCTTTTATAAACATACGAATAAAACCCAATACAGGTAGACTACCAACTCTATGACCGCTATCTTGAAAAGAAAGGAGTGTGACAAAACGTAAGTTAGAAAGAAGGGTCAAAGAGTGCTCGCCGCTAAATTGCCGGCTAGCTCAAGGGGCATAGTAAAACACTGTCGCACTACGGAAGAAAAATCAAACTCAAAACTTCATTTATTTGAGTAGACATCGACAGTATCAGTGAGAGGCCATTGTATGTGTAAAATCTTCAGGTCACTGGAATCCAAAGCCAATCTAACGGATTTGTTTAGAATATCGCGTCGATATCCACTATTGCGCAAAGAATGTAAGTTACGTCCCAGTTTCTCTGGATTTTTTATTATACACATGGAAAAAAATATTGCAACACCAAATTTAAGATTAAATATAAAAAAATATCTTTAGTGATTTTGACACATGTATGGTTTAAATGAAACAAATACACTTTTATTGATAAATTTCCAGTGTTAAATTGGCAGTTGTCCTATTCATAGCTTGATTTTTTTACACAAATACAGCTTATATTCACAAGCACTAAAACTCAAATTTTCCTGCATATTATTGTTCGTTGTGTTTATCCGCTGGTGTGAGGAAGTTATATTCAATTGTTGCTAAAATGGACCCATCAAACTTGTGAAATGATGTTTGATGGGAAATTTTTGGTATTCGGGATGTTGGACAATCCCTTAAACTCATTGCTTGTCGTGTAGGCCACCACCATACAACAATAAGCCAAATCATAAATTCACATCAACAGACTTACGATGTTACGGACATTCCAGATCTGGAGACCACCGGTAACATGAATCGTGAAGATAGAGCATTAGGACGGCTTGTAAGGCAATATCCTTTCATGTACAACTTTACGTTTTAAAAAATACAGCGGTTCCAAAATTGTGTGCTGCCATCAAGAACACTGTACTAATCGACTGACAACTGTCGGGTACCGCTCAAAACGATTTGTAAAACGTCTGTCACTGATAAAAGGACATAACGCAGCACGTTTGGAGTTGTATCAAGCTCGTTGTCACAGGAATTTTGTATCTCAGAGTAGGACCAATTGGTCAGACAAGAGATGCATTATGTTACACGTTACTGACTATAGTTTGCTATGGCGACAAACGGGTACTGCATCTGCAATATCGGGACATTATCGGTAGTAGTGTGCGAGAAAAAGTCTCTCCAGTACATACTTCAGGCATTGCTTCACAAAACGTGCAACTGACTCAACAGCAGATTTGCCGTTTCACTTGTGGTATGAGAAGGCATATGGAGGCATTCACCTGTGTGAACGGAAGCTTTACTGAAAATTGAAAATTTTTCGCACATTGTGTTATGCCCAGTCATACAAACGTTTCTAGTGCACATTTACAGTATCAATTTGAAAATGGTTTCTAGAATTGCTGGACTCATAATTAAAAACAGTTAATTCTGATCCAAAACATGCATACCTTCATAAAATAAAATTTCGTATAAAAATATTTTAATAATTGAATTTGAGTTATCATGATGAACAAGAAAATGATGAAATGTAATGTGAAATGGCTTATTAATACCTGTATTATAACAAAGAAATACTTAAATATTGCCTACAAATTTTCTTAAATTTAAAAATCAGATGTTGCAATACTTTTTTCCATGTGTTTAAGTTCTGCCATTTTTAATAACATTTCCATAACATCTGGGATGAGAAATGCCCATTGTAATTAGTTGTGTGAGGGTCACGTCAAATTTAGATATTAAATGTTCTTATCTGCTGTAAAACTTCTTTAAAGTATTTAATAATTTATGAAATCTTTAACCTTGTTGTAAAAGTTAAGAAGGGGGAGTAAGATTACTCTCATTAAAATCGTCAAGGGTAGAACAAACGCGTGCGAATCGTACCAGCTGAGATATGTACACCCCGTATGGGGGTAGAGGAACGTCGCCCTCAAGTAAAGGAAAATTAGTAATAGAAAAATCAGAATCATCCTTTTATCATAAATTTTTGTTTTATTTTACCAGAGTCAATGATGATATACTTAGATCCAGAAAAGGGCATTATTTAGAATCATTATTTGCTTTATTTAGTTTAAGTTCTTGTGGGTAAATGATGTCTACGTATTCTTAAAAATGGGGATCGTCAATAGTTAGGATATCGTCAATGCACCTGCTGTTATAATTGAAAATTTAAATATGTTTATAACTGTTTGGTATAGTTCCATTTTGTAGTTTTTTTTCAAGAAATCCCCGTTCGTAACAGAACAGAAAAAGATCTGCAATCAAAGATGCACAATTAGTACCCATGGGGATTCCAATGACCTGTTTATAAACAATGGTGCCAAAACGAACATAAATGATGTCTAGCGAGAGATTGAGTGCTTTAATCATATCATCACATGTCCATGAGCAATGGTTGTTGTAGGTTATATTGGAGAAAAATCCCTGTTTTTTGTTACAGCAAGTAAACTAGAGACCAGAAAATTTAAAAGACCATCTAATAAATTGTCTCAATTTGGATTTAATCAATTTATGTGGAAGTGTAGTATAAAGTGTAGAAAAATCATAATTGTCAATAGATGAAACTGGTCTTT
Organism: Modiolus philippinarum; assembly: GCA_002080025.1. NCBI lineage: Eukaryota > Metazoa > Mollusca > Bivalvia > Mytilida > Modiolidae > Modiolus > Modiolus philippinarum. The sequence continues at coordinate 12,499 of MJUU01054098.1, read as the reverse complement.
TTATAGTTTGTAATTAATTTAAAACTTCAAGGGAATCTGTACACTCCAAAAGTAATTTACACCAGAGTTTTGATATGTTTTTTCAAAATATTTAATTACTAACTCCTTTATACAAGTAAGTTCACTGGTGAAATTGATGGACAAATTTGTTGCAGAACAATTACTCGAAGCTGAAATAAAACGATGTTTGAAGGGATTTTTGTAAATTTTAGGAATCCAGTACATGGTAGGTAAGATGTTATTCTTACATGTAGGTGGAACTTTGAGCTTCAGTATCTTTGAAATGTTGTTTGGTGAGTGTATTCTCGTCACAATTTGTACATTTAAAAGTGCTTGACTTGGCCAATTCGTTTTGTTGGACATCGACATAGTATTTCTTTCAAATAATGGCAACATTGTTTGAAGCTTTGTCGACAGGTGCAAACACATATTTTTAACCAAGTTCTCTCAGTTTAGACTTATTTCTATTTTCAGACAGCTTAGGAGGTGACTCATTATAATTGTCTTTATAAAAATTAATTCTGTTGGTGACTTTACTTATCATTTATCTTGAAACATATTAAGAGCATGTTATCTGCACTTTCTCTTTTGCACCATTTTATACAATAATTAACTACCAAGTCTTTAATAATATCAAAACATGCTTGCCAGTTTATTTTTGAAGGTGGGCGATATTTAGGCCTTTTTCTAAAGAATTGTCGAACTTCTTTTTTCTACAATAATGCTTAAGTCCCCCGTTAATATGCGTCCGCAAGGGTCATAGCGATAAGTTGAAGTAGAACAGTCACAGCTGCTAGGGTAGTTCTTCTCGAAATTATTATCACAGGTCATGGAAGAGTAATTGAAAAAAATATTTCTAGTAGGTTTTTTATAAGTAAAGGAAATAACATAGTAGCACATTCTAAGGAAATTTAATAAAGATGTATAACAGGAATAGAACAAAGTTTAGTGAACAAACCATGCCGCCCATTGTTTTTGAAAACAGTATATAGATCTTTAACATTTATGAGGTTCTTACGTTTTTTTTTTATAATTTACTCTTCGGCCATGTTACCTACGATGTCGTAATTTCGGAGAAGAAATGCCCATTATGTCAATAGAAGCATGCTGAGAAATTTTACCCTGACCCACGATATTGTCATTTAATCCTAATGGGTAAGCTGTCTGAAATTTTTTAAATGTTACCCTGACCTATGATATTGTCTTTTAATCTTAAGCTGTCTGGAATTTTTTTACAGTTCACATTCCCTTCTATATCTTACGAATTCTCTCTTGGATTGATCAGGTTTTTTTTCTACAAGTTCTAGGGGTTTCACTTTGATATATTTTCTGTTGTGCTTATAAACAGTACAGTGCTGATATAAAAATGATCTTAAACTTTTTAGGGAACCGAATGCGAAACAAGTGCTCCTGGGTACGTCGTTGTAATGGACGACCAGTTTCCCCTACGTACTGGATTCCACAGCCTGATCAAATATATCAGGCTGTGTGTACGTCAGGAGACGTTAACAGGGAATTTGATGGTTTCTTCCATTGACGTTAGAGGTTACAGTATTCTCCTGGATCAGGCGAGGACAAGTGACACATTTCCTGGCGTTGCACTTTCATAATTTTTGAAAATCCACGATTGCATTTGTGGTAAATTGAGGCTGAATAAACCTGAATGTTAATTTTACTCAAATTTTAAAGAAATACTATGTAGGAGTGATAGGCGAAGACAAACCGACAAACCACATGCACTGCCGATGGATTACTTATTTGCATACAGGGTGGTTGTTTGTTCTTTATAACAATCCCCATTGAACAAGCAGAATTTGGATTTGCTTACTTATCTACATAAAGATATTTTGGCGAATGAGAATAAAATCTGTAGAACCAATATCCACTTACCATATACTTTAATCAAAATAAATTTGTTTACAGGCAAATAGTTTTTATCAAGAAATTACAAAATTACATTTTTGCAACACAACCGAGATTAACTCCCGACCCATGTGTACTGTTTCGTTAATCGAAAGGGCCCAAGGAATTATAAATAAACAATACACGTGGATTGTTTTCAAATATTCGTTTTAATATTTGTATTAATTGTATTGTATATTGATACTTGCCGTGATAAAAACCGTATCAAATGCAAAACATCCTATATTCCATCAGTCAAAGCAATTGACAATTTTCCTAATTATTTGATTATCTCCCTTTGGCCAATCATAGAAAAAAGCCAATCGCCATCACAGTAAAAGTCACACTGAAATGAAATTGATTGTATTCTTTTTTACGCTATGACAGTAGTTTAAAAATTGAACGCATATGATTGGATAAAATCTCTTTTTGTCATATTTTAAATAATGTCCCAACTTTACTAAAGGTGTCTGCAGGGTATTAATCTTTTATTATAGAATTTTGTGAAATTTTCTGTGTAGAAACATTATTGTATTATTGTTCAAAATGTAAAATAAAATTTTGGGGTCACCGTGCATTTACGCGCAAAATCTGAATTTGAAAATTTCAGGATTTTAGATAAAAATGATTGGGAAAATGATTATATGAGACTACAGTTTGAAAAATCTATTATAGAATTTTTTCATACTTTGTATGTGTTTACTTATTATTATGTAGTTTACATATAAAAAATAAAAATTAGGGGTCACCGTTGAAAAAAGAGAGAAAAATTGCAAAATGATAATTTCTCTAGTGTTATCTTTATTAAATTATTTAATCAAATTATCTCCCTTGAATAATATCTGTCTTCTGAAAATCCAGCATTAGATTTAAAGCTCATGTGACTCACGAGAATCCACGATAAACAGACAATTCGAAAACGCTTCACGCCAAAACATGACGTCTGAGTATTGTGACGTTAACAATATTGTTTGAAACGTCATATATCTTTGTTTAAAATGTTACTTCCGGGTACAATTTTTGATCCCGGAAGTCCCAAAATTATACGAGACTTACAGGCCATATAAAGGTCCGTGTTGTTCTTCTTTGTATTTGTGTATGTCTTCATTTTTTGTGTCGTACTCATGTTATGTCTTTGTTCCGATATTTTTTCGATGTTGTCATTGTCCTTGGATTGTTCGTTTTAGACTGACGGTTCAGTTTCATGTTCAGCTTTATCGGTCATAATTAGGGTAGATAATTATAGTTTTCATAACGAGAAAGAGAATTGTATATCGATGGATATCAACTAGAGTTATGTAATTTCAAAATATAATAAACAATCTTTTGGAGAGTTTATTATATTTGAAATGACATAACGATATGTAATAAACAATCAAGCGATTGCGTAATTATTGATACAGGTTGATGATGTTATTCTACAACAGGTACATGTACACATATACACACATACACCTGAAAAATACCTGTGCAAAGAAATATTAAATTTGCATTACACATATGCTCTCTGAAAAAAAATTATTCAGCTAAAAAATGTCAAATACACGTTTTCGAGACCAAAATAAAAAAAAAATCATTTTTCTACTCAAAAATATTATTTTTCTTATTAACGAAGATAGTTAGAAGACTAAAACGTAGAAAATACACTAGAAAAAAAACAACATAGATACTTCCGTTTTGAGTTATGCCATGTTAAATTGGACAGAGAAGGCAAACTTTGAATGAAATTGGACGAGACTAAATCTACAATTAAAATGGAAAAAAAGTACGATTCTATTTAGAAGAACATTTCAGGAATATGCAAATATCTGCAAAATGCTTTAAAAGTATGCCATTATTGATAGAAAACCACTCCAAGAGACAAGGGGTTTCGGCATCTTAGTTAAAATCTACCAGCGATATCACGCCAAAACATCATCATTTTCAAATACTTAGGGACGTAGTTTATACTTAATTCAAACTTATTTCAAACTATGTGATAAATAGTTCAAAAAAATATTATAGAACATCATGCGATCTGCAAACATTTGTAAAAAACATTTCAATAATAAGTTATTTGACATTTTGTTCATCGTGTCGTGATTTTACTATGTGGCCTTTACAGGCGTGATGTCACCGGAAGTTACATCACAAAAGTGACGTGATGTTCATTCCTTTTGGATATGTCAATTACCATGATTACCTTACCTACAGTTTTTTTTTTTTTTTTTT
>MJUU01054093.1:131592-173933 GCA_002080025.1 Modiolus philippinarum | reverse complement strand
TATGCTTGTATTTGAGGACCCCCAGGAAGATTAGTTTCGGCTAATGGGGCTATCCTCTTGAAATAAAGATTATTTATTTTTATTTATTTATTTATTTACAGCAAACGGACAAGGATCCCAGGCTACAGGTATTTTAAAAATAGGATTTTTTGACACTCGTAACAAGGTCAAGCCCTCGGACCTTCACTTGTTTCCTTTTACAGTGTCTATTGTCACCCCTGTACTGTATCTAATACGTCTCAATTGGACCGGTCTCCAAATTATCTGTAGTGGGATCATTCAGCTGTGAATCGTGGATGTAGGGTATACTGTAGTACTGGACAAAATATCTGGAAATCAATTTCTAAGATGATTCCATAGTCAAACCACATTTATAATTTATAATATACAATAAAACCAACATCCAATCAGATTTTCATCAATATTTTGCAGATTGGATCAGGGGTTCAAGGTTGAACGCCCCTCCCTTTTTGTGAAAAAAAAAAACTAATTTCATGCCTGCCAAAAATCGATAAAAACTGGCAAAAAATCGACCGGAAAAGGCGCTTTTCCTGGAACCTACTGGCGTCCCAAGCTGGATCGTCCGGTGTATTTTGTAGGGGGCAAATGTTTTGGCTTTTTTGAAGCGATTTGGATGTAGCAGGAGACGACGTACGCCAGTGATGACAATAGTGATAGACTGGCAGACGGACACCAATTGTGGCTTGACTAGGTCGTCTGCTACGTGATTCGGATATGGTATTTACTAAACCATTGTTTAAGGCTTCAAATATTAAAATTCATCATATCCAGAGGTGCACTAACATATAGTAGTAAATATGCAATTTGAAAGTTTAAGAATTTTTTTGTTCTTTAGATCATGTAAACATTGAATATATAAAAAATAAATATTTCCCTGTAAGTTCTATAAATAGAAATTTAAATTAACAAAATTGGGAATTTAAAGACGATTGTTCTTATAAATTATTTTATTTAATGAAAAAATATACTTTTTAATTGGAAAAAGTGTGAAAATTAAAACGATGTTATCAAAAATATAATAATTATTGGTCAATTTTAAAAACACAGAATTTAAGGAAAGATAACTCCAAAGCTAACTCTATTATATAGGAAAGATATGACACTTATTTTTAAAGCTGAAATATCGAATATTGCATCTCTTTATCATTTTGATCTCTTTTTTTATAAATCGGGAAGGTAACAGCCGAAATTCTGAAGCAAATGAGAAAGAAACAGACAGTATTTCTAAAATCTCGTTTGGTGGATGGGGCCTATCAGCCTTTTCATCAATTTAAAATTTGAAGTTTACATTTTTCTTAATGTCTGCTACATGTCACAAGACCCAATCTTAACAGCTAACTATTATCGAGCATTAGACACGAAAATGTATCTATTTTTTCATCGTTATTAACCGTGGTTGAACTAAGAACACGGTGCTGGTCAATTATTTTCAATTTAAATGTTCCGGGTCCCGACCTTATAACGTAAAGATGAAATCACTGCACGTAATGAAGAAATGACCACACGTAAAGAAGAAATGACTACACGTAAAGAATAACTTACTGCAAGTAAAGAAACAAAATGTATAGTGAAAGTAAAGAATAATCGACACAACGTAAAGAAGAAATGACATCACATAATTAAAAATTCACTGCACATAAAGACCAAACCACATAAAGTAAAGACTAAATCACACAACGTAAATATAAAACGACATAAAGTAAATATAAAACCACAAAAGGTAAATATAAAATGACATAAAGTAAAGACAAACTGACATAACGTCAATACGGAATAGCATAAAGTAAATATGTAATCACAAAAAGTAAAGATGTAATGACAGAAAGTAATTACTAAACCACAGCAAGTAATAAGAAAATGACAACATGTAAACAAATATCTACATCATAAGACAGCTGTGGCGTTCCATAATTTTTGGTTAATAACTACACAATTTAAGGACACCATTCAATAGAAGTGCACATTTAAAAATCAGATCGTTTAATATGTATTGATTACTTACATACCACGTCTCGTGCATGCAATGGAAAGCATCGATAAAATATTTCATAATGGCTGACATGTTTTGCTAAAATATTTACAGTGACGTGTATGCGTTTAGTATTTTATATTTTACATTTTATCGACTAAATCATTTTAATTGGCGTTTATCGATAAAATATTTTACAATGATATGTATGGGTACATATTTTAGTTCATGGGCTGAAATAACCCCCATGCACCCCCACTTCCCAAACCCATCCACTTTTTTAAGTTTGCATACAACCCCTATTCAACATAAAACATGTTAACATGAGCATTACATGTACGCAACAGTGGAAACAGATCCCCAATGTAGACCCACCCAACGAAAGTTTGAAAAATTTTGTTTTCGTAAAAGTTTTTCTTTCAGTTGCTTCCAAAATGTTGATTTGTACCTCCCATTTATATTAATTTGGCATTAAATGATAGCTTATGCGGTATAAACTTTACACAAAATCCTCATATCCCACATTTTCTTTTACCAAATATCTTCTAAAAATCCATAAATCCTACCCCTACGCCTATTAAATACTGACTAAAATCATAACATTTTGGATGAAATTGTAGAAGTTCAAAGGTACCCATTGTGCATCTCATTTCCATATTCTGACAGTTGTAATTAGTTTTTCAATTTTTCAATGCAAAATAAACAAGTTCACATGATGTTTACTTGATATAAATGACCAAACAATTACTATTAAATAAACTTATAAAACACATCTTTCTATAATTTTGTTTTCACCTAAGCTTTGTCCTTCTTTTGAATCATCTTATCAGGTATAAAATGAAAGTACATAGTATCGTCTTTACAACAAGCACAAATTGTAATATTTTTTGGTAATATAAAATTCCTACTTCCATCAAACTGACCCTTACCCCAATAAATATTCTCTAAAATTGACATTTTTTTCTCTGTGTTCGCATAACAATAGCCAGACCACACATTATTATTAGAATTACATGAATCATATCATAATTCGGTATTTTAACACTCATTTATCCACTCAGTATTTTGCCCGAAATTAATGGAAAATCGGAATTTTCAGCATTTCAGATTTGTCCCAAATTAATCATTAAATCGTTGTAAATGTCAAATCAGGAGGATTCATTTGTTGATATGCCAATTATTTGTTCTAGGTGATACATAAGTTGTGTCGAGGCACTGTTTAAAACAACAGGGAGTGTCCAGTGACACTCTAAAAACCGAAATTTTAACCCTACCCACACAATTATGCCTCAAAATCACAAACGTTTATCTGTCTTTACATATTTTTTGAACAAAAGATCCTAATGTTTTGCTTTCTTTCTTAATGATGCATTAGATATATCATAATATGCAATTGTAATGCCAAAATATAAGTAAAATAAGGTCCATTATTCGTGATAAATAGGAATTTTCAGCATTTCAGAAATTTACAAAATAATTTCAAGTTTAATTATTGAATTTGTCAAGTATAAAGTGTATATCTGTAATATTGCGATTACGCTGGTGGTAGCTATACGTTGGCCATCTTTATGCACTGTCTAAATGTACGTGTTCAGTTCGATGCTACATACAAACATTTTTGTACCCACCCTACAAGAATTTAAGGCAAATTTGACATGTCTGGTACTATTTTTAATTTAAATCATTACAAAATCACAGTATTTAGTAACTATGATATATATTTATTGTATCTATCTTTGTTACTCACATACAAATATTTTTTACGGTTCATCAGAGTATACTTATCGAAAGGCAAATACAAAATGGTTATTTTCATACATTGAGATTTTACTATTTTCCATGTATAACTTCCTCAATTTCTAATATTCTATCAAAATTCTACATCTTCAAAATTCCACTATAAATCAATGAAATAAGGCCTTGGAATTTGAAACTTTATTACTTTCTGGCTTATTACCTCGTTTCCTGTGTGATTTCCTTAACCGTTAGGAGTTTATTTGCCTCCTATAGGATTGATTTTTTAAGGAAACTTTTTTCTTCTTTTTGGAGAAAAATCTCCTTTATGAATTTTTTTTCTCCTATAACATATAATTTTCTTCAGGAAATTTGTCTACAGGGGTTTATGTTTATCCTATTGAAAAAATATATCCTTTACGAAGATATATTTTTTTCTAGAGAAAATCAATATTCCTTAGGAAAATATTCTTTTTCCATTGGAAAACAATATCCCCTAGGAATATTTTCTCCAGTAGGAGAAATAAATCCCATTAGATTAAGAAAAATCCTAATGCAATACTAATGGAAAGAAATATCCCGTTTCAAATCACGTCTAAAGTCTAACTTTAATCGACGACTTTGCTATTTTGCTATTTTATCGAGAGAAATTCATTTTTGGTGTGCTTATCCATACCGGCGAAAATAATTCGGTAACTGTATTAAAATTCACATCAGTAAAACGGAAATTTCATTGCTTAAAACATTTCATTTTTGCAGAAAAATTTTTGGATACGCTATGATAATGGCGCATTTTTTTAGGGTTATTGTACTATTTTTTGGTACGTTATACTTATACATTCTATATGAATACAACATTGCTTTTTGAGTTAATTTTTTAATCGGTCATATTTCAAACATTAAAATGGCTCAATCCGAATTTTATTTCACTTTGATATCTAACTCCATTTGATGTATTTACATGTTAAATTTTATCGAAATCCGGAAATATTGCTTTTTATGCACCTATTGCCAAAAATAATAAAATTTTGCATTGGATTTATCAATTGCAAATAAGAAAAGAATACTAAATCTACTCTTTGAGGGTGGATACAAGACAACTTTCCTACCTTTGATATATTTGCTCAACCTGCAGATCAAAACCAAAATATTTGGAAGTCCATTAACCGGAAAACATGTTAAAACTGATAGAGAACAAATAACATTAAGGATATAAATAGAAAAGACAAAATTCATCTAAGGACAGAGCTATGCATGAGGGAGATACTCCTTAGTAACTCTCGCTAAACAAGAGACTAAAACTGAAATTTTACGACCCAAGGACAGTTACGAACAATGAAACTCTGACTATTCTGCAGGATAATTTCAAAGATTAATTTAAGTCCATAATAGTTATCAAATTAAAAAAAAACCAAGTTGCATACAAAAAACAGTAAATTTCGTTACGCTGTACAGGTGTTTCAAGTAGTAACCTCTCACAAGTAGCATTAGGATCAAATAATATTGAAAGCCATCATCAAAAAGTAGTTCAAAAAGAAGTACTCATTACCAAAAATATCGAAAGATATCAATTCCTTAATCTGTTCTAATTCTCAATGAAATAATGTCACGGTAAGACCATCATGAATTTCCCCCTTTTCAGAAAACTAGTCATGTAAAAAAATAACAAAATATTAATTATTTGGAGGGCTAGTGAAATTGAAAAAAATCTACTACGTCAAATACAGTTATCGGCAAAATAGCGTGAAAGTTGGATTGATGCGTGAAAATGCCACTCTTACATTCAAGTATGTATGCACATTTGTGACAAATAGAAAAAAACACCAAAGGGTAAACGTCCGAAGCATTTCTTACATGATGTAGTGAATATTTTGACTAATAATTGAAAACCAGACAATAATTTACGTGTTTAAAAGCATTACGCGGAATAATGCACGAAAAAAATTGAGCAATGCACGATATCTAAACATTTCTGAACGATTCCAAGTTGATAATTCTAAAAATGCACACGTAGAGGTTATAACAAGACAGAAGAACAACCGGACTAAAAGTCGTATCTTTAAAAGCATAACACGGAATTATACACAAAACAATTAAAAAACCCAAGGCAAAAATGACTTAATCTACAGAAAACATTGAAACAGTGAGGAGAATACTTCAAAAGTGCCTTTGTCATACTTATAATGAAGAGGCTATTACGTGAAAGAAGATTTAAAGATTTTAAATTTAATAGAAATGTAAGAAATTTTCTATTGGAATAAAGCGAAACAAAACACCCTTATACGAATTAATCTCTGTGCTTCAAGACGATGCATTATGAATAAATATTGACGTAAGGAACCTAAGAGACTTTGTAAAAGGGCGTTCGTTGGTAGAAAAAAATAACTGTTTTGGATCAACCCTTGTATAAGAGATTGAAATAAATACATATTTTTACATGTGGGAAAAACAGAGTTTCAAGTAGCATAGAGGTCGGTTTATCCCATGCATGAAAATAAGTACAGATAAGATATTTTGTTTTCATCCTTGTAGTCCTCTTATTTGTATTTAAAATGCAAAACGAGTTGCATACATTATAAAAAACACAGTTAAAGAGAATGCAGACAATTAATCAAATAATCAAGCTGTCTATAAAACTCATTCTAATATGACTCTCTTCTTTCGCTTTGGAAACAAATTCCAACAATATTTTTGTCCCCCGCCGCACCGCGACGGTGGGACATAGTAATGGTCTGCGTCCGTGTGTCCGTCCGTCCGTCCGCTTGTCCGTCCGTCCGTCTGTCTGTCACACTTTCTTGTGGACGCAACTCCTCGGAAACCGTGTTTTGGATTATGTTCAAATTTTGTAGGATTGTTAGTCATTATATGTACTAGATCATATCGCACCACCATTTTCATTCGTCAATTTTTAAAGGAGTTATGGGACTTTGACCATTTTTACCAATACTATACAACTGGAGATCTTGTTGACACAACTCCTCGGAAACCGTGCATTGGATTTTGTTCAAATTTTGTAGGATTGTTAGTCACTATATGTCCTAGATCATATCGCACCGCCATTTTGATTCGTCAATTTTTATAGGAGTTATGGGACTTTGACGATTTTTAGCAATACTACACAAATGGAGATCTTGTGGACACAACTCCTCGGAAACCGTGTATTGGATTTTGTTTAAATTTTGTAGGAGTGTTAGTCACTATATGTACTAGATCATATCGCACCGCCATTTTTATTCGTCAATTTTTATAGGAGTTATGGGACTTTGACGATTTTTAGCAATACTATACAAATGGAGATCTTGTGGACGCAACTCCGCGGAAACCGTGTATTGGATTTTGTTCAAATTTTGTAAGATTGATAGTCACTATATGTACTAGATCATATTGCACTGCCATTTTGATTCGTGAAATGTTGTAGGAGTTATGGGACTTTGATTATTTCCACATTGTTATGCTATGGCAAATCTTGTGGACGCAACTCCTCAGAAACCGCTGGTCAGAATTCATTCAAATTTTACAGGATTGTTAGTCATCTCTAGTACTAGATCATATCGCATCGCCATGTTGATTTGTCAACTTTTGTGGGAGTTATGGGACTTTGATTATTTCCACATTGTTATACAATGGCAAATCTTGTAGACGCAACTCCTCAGGAACCGCTGTGCTCAGAATTCATTCAAATTTTACAGGATTGTTAGTCATCATTAGTACTAGATCATATCGCATCGCCATTTTGATTCGTAAAATTTCTTGAAAGTTATGGGACTTTAATTATTTCCACATTGTTATACAATAGCAAATCTTGTGGACGCAATTCCTCAGAAACTGCTGGTCAGAATTCATTCAAATTTTACAGGATTGTTAGCCACCATTAGTACAAGATCATATAAGGTTGCTATTTCGAGTCTTCAAATTTTGTGGGAGTTACAGGACTTTGATTATTTCCACATTGTTATAAAATGGCAAATGTTGTAGACGCAACTTTTTTTCGTCAAATTTTGTGGGAGTTATGGGACTTTGATTATTTCCACATTGTTATACAATGACAAATCTTGTGGACGCAACTCCTCAGAAACTAATAGTCCGAATTCATTCTAATTATACAGGATTGTTAGTCGTTATATGTAATAGATCATATCACATCGCCATTTCGATTCAACAAATTATAAGGGAGTTATTGGACTTTATCGACTTAATGCATACTACAACATAGGGAGACTTTCTGGACACATCTCGTTATACTCCAGTTAAGGGATTTTGCTGAAATTTTGCTTAGCTGTTTGCCACCTAATGCAGTTGATCATATCCTGCCGCCATTTTGATTCTCAAAATTTTACATGAGAAATGGGACTTTATTGACTTTTCTGCGGCGGCGGGGGACATAGCTACGCGTAACAATCTTGTTTCCACATGCATATATTTTTTACAAAAGGACATTCGTAATGTTCAATTTCACATTTTATTCACTCAATATTAATTTGCTGCATATTTTGTGTAAATAAAGTTTTAAATAATGAATCACCCAGTAGGCCACATCAAATAATGACAATAATAAAAATTTACAACAGTTACTGAATTTAAGACTCGGACCGAAGTTGACATAATCGTAACCTAGCAACGAATGTCTTATGAAATTTTATCTATGCTGCAAATCATGCCCTATCATTCAAATATGAATGTTTTAATTTTTTACGTTAATAAAATTTTACATATGAGGTTTATTTTTTTTTATTATTATTATTTTTTTGTTACTTCAGTATTTAGTCATATAACATATCTAAGCAGTCATATACATCTAGAATACAACCAGCTCTCACTTGTACCTGCTTCGATTTTAAAATAAGTATTTTATATTTTTTTTATAACAGATTATTTGTATTAATTCATAAGATTATGAGCCACGTGTATTAATAAAACAATGAATATAGATTTCTCTATGCCCATTTATCTGTGTTTGTGTGCAGTTTTCCGACATCATTCAATTCAAGTGTCAAATCCAATATTGCTCTCTAAGAGCCGCTTCGAAACGCTTGTTAAATATATTAGAATTGAAGTAGATTATTGCAATTGGGCTCTATGCGAATTAGAACATGGTCGCTATCGCTCGGTATAAAATATTGACAAATTTAAGGTCTGCCCATGTTCTAATTCGCATAGAGCCAGCTTGCAATAATCTAGTTTTTAAGTAATCTTGGAAACTTGCCAATCTCCACATGATTCGCGAATGCACTGTTTACGCTACACATGCTTTGAAATAATGTTTAATATTAGAATCTAACGTAGAATCCTGGCGGTTTTAGAATAAAAAAAAATATGAATTGCAATATAGCTTAACTACCAAGGATCTTAAGTGTTTTCAAAATTCATAGATATAACAAACTCATTTCATACTGCTAGTGCTTTAGTTGTGTGGCTTCCTTGTCCATTTTTGATATTTGTTTTGTCTCTGTCATACTGTCTCAATTCGTGTTGGATGTAAAATGCCGTAATTTTGGATTGATGATTTTAGAATTCGCCCTTTTCTCGTTCTTGCTTCGGTATTCCTTTACCTATGCATTCACTGTTTCTGTCATCTATGTGTGTGATAAAAGAAACTGACAACAAAGATATTTTTACACATAATTTGAGGTGGCTAATCTTAATCATTTGTCATTTCCGCTGGTACATATATAATGGTTATGATCAACCCTGAAAGAATGATTTCCAATACTTAAACTTGAAATTTGATTTTGTTAAATGATGAATAGTCAGATGGGTCAAACCGTAATAATATCGTTATGGTAGTGAGTTTTGTCCCTAACATTTAACCTAAACTGCAGTGAATTTGATTGGATATGCACCCGTTTTTTCGGGTTTGCGAGTCCATGACGCGTATGATTACCCCATGATCTCACGTACTTATTATGCACTAGTAAGTTTTTTGATAAAATGAACTAAATTGTTACAGAATTCAGTAAAATTACAAATATGATCTCACCCGACTATATATTTATGGCATCTATAGAGTGGTACCACGACAATGGTTAATATAGGCTAAAGACAAAAGTGATCAGCCTGTTTACCTATAAGAATATATTATATAAGATGTATATGTCTCTGTGCCCATGCTTGTTGTATTCACCTGTATATAACCGGTCCATATAATTACCCCAAAACACCCAAAACTACCCCAAAATACCCAAAACTACCCCAAAACTGCCCCAAACTACCCCCAAACTGCCATAATATACAATAAAATAACGAAAGTTTGGTAAAACTTAAATATATTTTTATTTATATTTCAGTTTTTATTCAAAGAAATTAAAGGATATATTCTCGGTGATATGTATATTTGAACTGTCTTGTATACAATGCAGTGATTTTTAACCCCAACACTTACAAATATGTACGTTTTTATCTTATAATAATGATGTAAATTATCATCCTTGTCCTTGGAAATGATATTTTAAACATTTTACATTTATTTAAAAAAATTAAGTTCAAGTTGATATTAATAGTGTATTAGTTTGATAAACCTAATACTGGAACTTGCCACATGCAGTCTTTCGATACACAAGACATGTTTAATTTCCATCAAAAATCGTCATCAAAACGGTTTACAAAAACAATTCTTGACCAAAAACAATTAAAAAGTAATAACGTAGATATTTTTTGTTTCAAAAAGGTATATTTTACATAGTTTTGTGTGTTTTGGGGTAGTTTTGGGTGTTTTGGGGTAGTTTTGGGTGTTTTGGATAAATCTATGGACCTGTAGATAACTATTATAATTGAAGTCAAGATTGTTGTGTTTGAGAATAGGACCATACACTCATCAGGATTGTATTTTCTGGTGTTCCATACTTCGTAACAGGCAGCATTTGCTTCGTCTTGTCAGATGTTTTTGTATAAAGCGGACACATCTTGACACTATTATCTTATTAAATAATAATAAGGTATTTTGTCATGTGCAGAAAAAGTGGTCATTTTCAGGGGAGGTAACTGAAATATCACCATTTATGATACATGTATGTGTACGCAATTCGATCTTTTTCAATCGAACTGTTTAACGCGTAAATAAAAGAAGTGAACAACATTGATAAAATAAATAAATATTGAGTTACATCAATACAAATGAAAAGTAATTCAGTAAAATTTCCACTTATATAAATATTATGATGTTGGATTTGTCTATACATATTTTATATTTGTGGTACATATGCGTATTGTAAGGATATAAGAAATAGAAAGACGCTACTGGTAGAAGGATTCAACATCTACCCAATTAACAAAATGCAATATACAAGTCGAGGGGTTACTGGAAGAAGGTGCTATCGATACATATATTTGTTAAAGAGATAGCCCCTTTTACAGGAACCCCTCGAAGTGGTCAAGACATCACCTGCACCTTCACCAGGTGTTAATTAGCCAGAGGGCGTCGTAAATCATTGTTGCAGTCAGGTACTAAGATGTTTTAAATTATTGTATTTGTGTGATTAAAAAAAAAAACAAACAAAAAACAAACAAAAAAACAAACAAATATTATAAATAAATAAATAATGGATTTTATAATCTAAAATGACATTATTTGTATATTACCAGGAACATATGCATTATTAAACATATACGTAAATCACCCATTGTGTATACGTTGACAATAATAATAAAATAACTAATAAAAAACAAAACAATTATCTTTTGAAAAGATTTATTCAAAGAATTTTTCTTTTAAAACAACCAAAAAGAACACGTTCATTCACTCAGTTCAAGTATACAAATCCTTGCTCAGTCAAATGTCATGTGTATTAAAACTGCGGAAAAAGCATATATAGCAGTTTTGACGAACACCCGAATTTAAAATTAAATATTATTTCAATATTCTAATTATAACAGCTTTGAAATAAAACTTTACTGATTGTAAAATAGAACAATAACAGACCAAGCCCTCTTCCGGTTGTCTCCATATTGGAAACAATATGCGATTTTTAAATTGGAAGTGATTTAATTTCTTAAGTGTTAGATAATACATCATTTTGTAGATAAATATCTTAACCTTGTGAAAAGAGCCAATCATTTTTATATTCCCATATAGTTTTCTTTTAATTTATCGAGAAATAAAGCAACTATTCACAAAAATACAAGGGTTATATAGGAGAAAATACATCAATTCTGAATTCTGAATGGCATATTTTCAAATGAAATTGAAAGTAATTTCCCATTTTTTGGATTCTGAAATAAATTATATGATATTTCATAGTAGAATAAGCAGAGAGCCAATCATTTTTAGAAAGTGATAAAGAAAACTGTATATGCTTTGCGATGGTATTGGAGAAGCTGTAGGAAATAATGGGGACTGATTGATTATTGAAGAAGACAGGAATTTTCGATATTACTTGTTTGTACATGTAAATAAGTATATTGCTTAGATTAGTACCGTCAATACCTTTGTTCTTAAATGGTATATGTAAAAAATTCCTGTTACTGTTATGTAATTCTTCAGTCTTGACAGGTTTTAACAGTCTTATTGTGCTACATCACAGATAATACTGCAGAATCTTTATTTTGGAGTCATTGGATTAACTCCACTCTGATCTAAACTATAGTCTCGTAGTTTTTTCAAGAACGACACAGGTAAAGAAACTAAAATCGTTCTGATATAATGGAGTCCAAGTGGATGCTGAAGGTTGGACAATAGATCTTGAAGCATTTTCGACTGTAACCTTCATTTAGCTCCCTTTTTACATTAGGACGATGGTAAGTCCTAGTGCCATGAAAGTCAGCAAATTCAGTTTTTAAGAATATGCTTCCATTTAGTGAAAAATAGGTATTTCAACTTTGTTGCGCCCAATAGGAAATGGAATTTACTTGGACCGATGTCAATTTTCGGCGAGGTTGATACTCATTTGCTCACGAAATTCTTCTAGAATTCAGTCTTTTTTATTCATAACTACTTCTGCAGAACGTTTCTTAAATGGCTTCATGGCAATCTCTTCTCTTTTATTAAGATTTTACTGCAGGGCTTTATTTCTTTAGAATATCTCATACGCTTTTATCATGAAGGTTTGTTGTTATTAATCTAAAAGAATCTAAGTGATCTTTTTCTCTCATAGAAGGAATCGTTTCCTTTAATTTTAAATGTTTGCGTTTTCATGTGGGGATTCTGAATCAACACTCATATCGACCTGTTGCAGACATTTTCATCGATTTTGTGAAAATATTCTGTAAGGTGCTTTCGTTTTCTACTTGTTATTCATTTATAATGGACAGAAATTAAGACCTCTGCTCAAAACTTTTTCACTCTTACTAAAGGGATAAGTTGATAAATAACAACTTTTAATACCAACATTCGAGAAAGGAACTCTTGAGAAAGGTAGAAATGAGTGTCTCCAATATAAAAACGCGGGGATGTAACTGAATTTCTGACCTATTGAATAAATAATGCTTACATAGCTCATAAAAACACACTTTTTATTGACATGGTAAATTTGTAGTGTACTCTAATATTTGCCATATGACAAAGATTTAATTAGATTTTTATCTGATAAAAACAACATGGGGCGCTACAAAATAGATCAACATTATTAGCGCTTAGTTCATCATTACTTTATGTTCCTTATCAATCTTCTTCTTTTCTGTGAATTTATTGAATACTGTAACGATTTCCATCATACAATCAGATTCGCCAATAGATCATTATCAGCAAAAATCTTTTCCTCGATACAACCACTCGGATCAAAGATGATATCATGATAACGATATCTCTCTTTACGTATGTGCAACCCTAGACACCCTTAACCCGCACACGTAACAAAGGCGAAGCTACTGACAGCAAGAAAATTTGTTTCAAGGATCATCTACAGAAACATCAACGGAATAGCTCCTCTAACATCCTTTTTATCGTGGTTAAGACAGCGACATCATTGCCAAATCTTTCAACAAAGTTAATACCGTTCCAAAAGACTCTAGTCAATAAGTACAAAGAGAAGATATTGATTAAACCAAGAATCCCCTAAGTCATAACCAAGCATTTTGGATTGAGAAAAAATTTCATCAATCATAAGAAAAAATTGGGACGCATTGAGAACGACCAAATTTTGAATATATTTCAAGTCCCTTACAGAAATGAAGAGTTTGCAGCAACATTGCTGCAATGTTGCTGCAAACAGAATTGTTTGCGGGAACTGTTCGCAAGAACTTTGCAGGTTGTTGCAGCTAGCTGTAACATTCCATTCATGAATCATTCTTGCAAACAAATTTTGTTTGCAGGAAAGTTGCAGCATGTAGAAAAATGTTGCAGTAATTTTACAAAGAAACTTAATCACTTTTTTGGAATCACCATCCAAACAAATCTATTTTATCCACCTTTGAAATAGGTCACTCAGCTTTACAAAATTCAAATGTTAACACAGAAGAAATGGAGGTAAACATATTATGTTGGAGATTGTTTCTAGGATTGTGGATGTAGATTAAGGTGCAGATAAGTAATTATTGTATATAAGCAATATTCGTCACTTATTGCTAAATATATTTAATTAATTAAAATATAAATAAGAAATAATACAGGTAGACCTATAAAGGGACATTTTTTTTTTCTGCAACTAGCAACCTTATACATAACAACAAAGCAGTACAATTAATGTTTGGATATATGAAAATGGCATTATAAAGATGCTTTACAATATTTAAATGCAAAGGAAAATTTATTCTGTTCAACCATTGGTGCATGTTTAATATTTATTGGTTTTGAGGTTTAATTTAAACTTTAAGCACAAAATCAAAACTCTTAATAATATATATTTTGTAAATGAGAACTGTTTTGATCCTCAATTGAAAACTTGGTTTTGGGGTCAAGATTTATCTCAAACACTGTTACATCAATTGTGTCCCTTATTTAGTTCAAAGTTGTGTACACACGTGTTTTATAGACAGCTATTAAGTTTAAGTTCAGATTAAATTTGCTGCAAAAAATCCTGCAAACATTTGCTGCAACATAGCTTCAAACATTTGCTGCAACATAGACCCCCCTACCCAACATAGCTGCAAACATTTGCTGCAACATAGCAGCAAATATTTGCAGCGACTTTGCTGCAAATGTTTGCGCAAAAACTAATTTGCATAGAAGAATGACTGTTTGCTACAACATTGCAGCAAACTTTGTTGCAATATTGCCTCAAATATTTGCAGCAAACATTATTTTTCTGTAAGGGGTACTATCGATGATTGCAAAAGTTTTTCCGTGACGTAAAATAAAAAAGAAATGTGGCTGCAAAAACTCAGGCGTTTATAAACCTTGTAGACACAGTTACTATTATGTGTTGCAAATATTTGGTTACTGAATCTAAATTTAGAAGCAAGATAAAGAAGGAAGAAAACAGTGTATGCCAAGTCCATTAAAAGACTTCAGACTGCATTTACATCTAGATGTGTGAATTTTTCAAAACACAATGCATTGGGTAAGCATCTATGATTATAATTTAATTGAGTAGACCAGGGGTATGGAGAGATAACTCTGTTTTTCACTTTTCTTGTAATTAAATAATAAAAAATCATCGCCATATCTATGATCAAAATTATGAACTGGTAACATTTTTTTCACATCGCAAATAAATATTCATTTTGTCAAGAAAAAAACAGCTACATCCAGTTATTTATAGCGATCTAATTAACTCTACTTTTTGCAATGGTATCTTAAAATAATAAAAACATGTTAAAGTAAGATTTCTTGCAAGGGAGGTAATTTCAAGCAGAGATTCATAAATTTAATTGATTTTTACACGCTTAATTCTAAATTTAGAAAAAAATTGAAAGGGTACATTTTTCTTAAATTTTGATATATATTAAATATAATAGTTTTCTTTCTATTCTCATTTTTTGGTGAAAATTAAGCGCCTAAGTTTTTTTTATACGAAGCGTTTAATGCGGATCATAATAGAGAAAATTCTCAGCCTCTACTATTCAGAACACAATTGTTATTTCAGTTCAAACTATTAAAATTTACTTTCATTATTCATGCTTATTTTCACACATGTTTATACTACAGCATTTTGCATTCGAAAATAATTTCATATCAAATACAAATTTAATTAGAGCTAATTTTGTACCCCCAAGATAAGTCCTGAACGGACCAAAATAATGTGAGGAAGCATGGTATATTTGATTACCGCTAGACAGAAAACGGGACGGTAAAATTTGTTGAAAATTGCTTAAAGTTGACATGAACATGTATATGTTACAGGAAATCTGTGTAATTAGGGATTACGTGTAATCCCTGACAAAATCAGGGAATTTACGTAATCCCTGGCCGATTTAGGGAATACATGAAATCCCTAAAAATCCTAGAGATTACATGTAATCCCTGATTTTTTTCAACATTTTTACACGTTTTCCCTGACAGTCAATAATCGTTCTTGTTAAGCATTAAGTAAGATTGGGGATCATGTTCTGATTACAATAGGAATGTTCAACAAAATTAAAGAATGTTTGAATGGTTTATTAATATTTTTCAACCCAAATACAAAAAATATATCTGCATTCTGCATACAAGAATAAGCAAAAATTAGAACCAGAAAATCACCTTTTCTGCAGGGGACAACAAAAGAGCTTTTGTGACCAAGTTGCGTTCCAACTGGCACATAAAGGAAAAGCTCAGCCAGGCAGGCTAAAATATGAAAAATCCTTCTTATTGATTTTTTATAATGCTGAAAATTTCCATTTTTACTTTTGTTTCAAATCTGAAAATTATCAATTTTTGCTTTTAGTTTAACTCTGAAAATTTGATGTTTTCTTGTTTTATGGGATTAAAGGCATTAAAGGCATTAGTTGTGAGACCTGCGTAAATTAATTCGATAAACTTCACATTTTGTTTAAAATAAAGTTATATGAGAATGAAATGTTTCTGAATACATTCTTATCAATAGTCTTACCTTCTTAAGAGATAGTAATCTTCCCTGGTTTTCTCAACATTCAATATTTATATTTAAAGGTAGTTAGACAAAGGACAATTGTACTCTTTAAGGTAGTACGGGGGTCTAAAATCTGTCAAATAGAATTTATTATATTTTCATGTTTTACCCAGGGATAGTGAGACTATACAAATCCTTGTTTTACCTTTGTTCTTAAAACATACAAAAAATAAAATAAAAATTTACTGTCCTTCAATTTCCACGAAAAAAAATTTGGGTCACCGAAATTATTTTGAATAAATCGCGAAAAACTTGTTCTTTTTCTATTTTTTTCTATACAAATTATCTCCCCTAATGGAACAGGAGTTAGTTAAGAGGGTTCAATATTCTGCATGAGTAAGCAATGAAAGTGGCATATTTCATCAAATTTAACTATTATAAGACATTGAAAATGGTTTTGGCAACATTCCCAAAGGGAATTCCATTTTTGTCACATGCGCAAGAGTAATGCATAATTTTAGACACCCGTACTACCTTAATTTTATGTTAAATTCAGATTAAATTATTTAAGGATATGTTAAGATGGATAGTACTTATTATTACAGAACTATCAAATTTGATGGACTGCACGTTTTACGCTTAACTCTTTTATAAACGAACCATGAAAACCATTTTGAATGTTATTTTATTTGGAGTATATGGGGTCAGAGAAAACGTGTAAATATTCTAAGAAAAATCAGGGATAACATGTAATCACTGGTAAAATTTAGGGATTACACGTAATCCCTAAGCAATTAAGTGATTACATGTATTCCCTGATTTTTTAAGGATTACACGTAATCCCTGATTACACAGATTCCCTGTAACATATACATAAAATACTGAAAAAAATAAACGAGTGAATTTTTGTGTGTGTGTTTGTTTATTTGTTTGTTTTGTTTTTGTTATTTTTTACTTTTGCTGTTTTTGTTTTCTTTTTTTTTATTATTATTTATTTATTTATTTATTTATTCATTCAATTGATTTTTTTTTTTGGTTTTATTCTTCAAGGGAAGTTGTGTGTGTACTTGTGTACCATTAGGTTTTTGGGTATTTCATATAAATTACTGAAAAGGTTTTTGTGGTGTAATCGACATAAAACCTTTCATTTAAGGAATTTATTTTCTCAAATTAATTCAGATGTAATTTGATATAAATGAAAAAACGAAAATTTAAATGAGTATTATTTAAATGATGTAATAGATATATTAGTCAATAAATTTTTGGGTTGGTGTATTGCAGCTATAAACTTAGTATAAAATGAAAACAAAAATAGTTTTGATGAAATATTAAATTCTTATTTAAAATTTCTAAGAATGTTCAAACTAACAACATACCTTTTCATTTTAAGTGGTAGATGGTGGTAACAACAAAATTATCGAACAGAATTGTCAAAATTACTGTACAAAAGATAAAGGTATCACTTAATATGATCGAAAATTACAATCACATGCCACAATCTTCCAGATTTCTGCAAAAGAAAAACAATAAAATGACAAAAGACAAACATAGACAACGAAAGGAACCTTCATGTAAAAACTTTATATTTTTCACACTTTTGAATAAGTGTGATATACAATAACTTACATGTTAACAATGTGAGTTTCAGATAAATTAAACTCTTATCTTGACATAATCTAGATACTTTTGGTGTCCCCAGTGCGATAAGGTTATACCAGATCATTAGATGTTGTAGATAGATGCTAGACAGATGTATATTCGAGCGTATAAGATGTAGTGGAAAAGTAAAGTTATAAACAGTCTTTTTTACCTTTGATCTCACTGAAAAAAAACAGGCTATCAGACTCATTTTTGTGGCGTGAATTTTTTTATTTTGTGCTTTTCACGTTTTCTGTGCCATGGGACGATTTTGAGCCGATCAGTAAATACTACGAAAATCCTTTTTCGTTCACATTTGAAAATTTGAATCGATTGCGACCGATCGCAATTAGGTTTAATTGTTCTCATTAAAAACGGTTACGATCGCTAGCATGCTTGTTTCAAAGCACTTGAATCGATCGCAATCTATCCCAACAGTACACACAAAAGCCGTAATCGTCTCTATTTGAATCGTTCTTTTTGGGGCCATCTCTTTTTATCGGACCAAATAAGATCATTTATAATCGATCGTGTTATAGTATGAACATCAAAAACCGATTGATTCAAATATGGCAAGTGTGAACGGGGTCTAAAAAGAGATGGTCTCAAAAAGATCGATTCAAATAGAGATGATTTCGGCTTTACTGTGCGCAGTTGAGATCGATTGTGATCGATTCAGGTGCTTTTAAACAAGCATGCCATCGATCTTAATCGGTCTTAATTAGAACGATAAAACTTGATTGCGATTGAATGCAATCGATTCAAATTTTCCAATGTGAAAGCAAACGGTGTTTAAGAAGAATACATCTTAATTTGAATAGATCCTAGTTAGCTGGGAGTGTGAACACGGCTTTTTTTTATTTGCACCGATACGATGATTTTCATTTGCTCCGATTCTTTTATCTTATTCGGATGAGCATATTCCGGATAACTTGTCGATATGCCTGTCGCAACAAGGAAGACACAAATGCACTTTCTTCTGGACATTCACAAGTTTAAGTATTCTTAGAGCAAAAACAGATTTGTAATTTTTTTATGCCGTTTGTTTGAAATTTAATGTTGTGCTTTTGATCTGCCTTCCTCGGTATCCTTGGCTTTATATTAGATTTATTTTGTTTTACTTTTAATTTTATAATTTCATAATTGTAATTTTGAAGAAATAACACAAAATGTAAAAAAATACGCAAATTTGACCAATACAGGGAAATAACTCCTATATGGGCATTTATTTTTCTACAAAATTTTTAGGTAGGTAGATCTCGACATGCTCAACATTTTTGCCCTTAAAGTTGGCTTCTATCTTTTGTAGTTTTTCTAATAAAAATATTAAAATTTTGAAAATTTTACGGGAAAAGGGCAATTACTCCTAGACGTGTTTTCAGATTTCTTCCCAAAATTGCAGGGCAGATACATCTTGCCATGCTGATCATCTTTAGCTCTACCAGATTTTTTGTATCTGTAACGATTATCGAGTTATTTGCAAAAACAGCAATTTTTGTCATGATCCATTTTTAGTAATAGCTGCCATGTTGTTTGATCTTCGGACTAATCGAACATAATTTTGAAACTTCATACCCTGGTGATGATTCAGGCCAAGTATAGTTACAATTGGCCCAGCAATTCCAAAGGGGACGATTTTTGAAATTGTTGACGGGCGGACGGACAGACAACGGGCGCATACTGATGACAAAACCTCACACGGCATATTCTGCGGACCAACATTGTCAACAAATACAATGTCATCTGCTCGTTCAGGGAGCAGTACATGGGTTCATGACCACGCTATATTTTGTACATCTTCAGCATATATCAATATCATCAAGACAACTTTCTGTATCATAATTCGCCATCTTGATTCAGTGAATCACGTAGATTTTAACTGCGTCGTCTGTTTAATAACTCTTCTGTATTTTTTTAGTCTTACTGTAGCTTACATCTTCGTTTTATTTATTTTCGTATAAACCATTTAACCGCTGCAAAACAATTATTGTTTTTAAATATCATATATACGTATCAAATGATCTGTTGAAAAAGCGCATTTTGATGGTGGACTGTTAGTCCCCGAGGGTATTCACCAGCCCAGTAGTCAGTACTTCGGTGCTGACCCGAAAGCCCATTTCATTTGGAACCTTACAATATCTAATTTTTGTAAATTTTGTTGAAACTAAGGAGTATCTCCCTCATGCAAAGCTCTGTCCTTAGCTGATTTTGGCTTTCTATTTAGATCATATTTGGTAATTTGTTCTCTATCAGTTCTTAAACATCTTTGACTTTATGGTCTTCCAAACGTTTAAATATTATCTGCACTGAAGAGACATAAGTTGTCGAAATGCGCAAATGCAGAATCAAAATTCACAGTAACTTCGGTATTTAGTTATTTGATACCCATGTCCTGTTGACGCTTTATCATTGTTAAAGTCACCGTAGAACAACGTTGCTGTGTTTTATTTGCAAAACAAAGCAAAACAACGCTTATCTTTGAAGCAAAATTTGTACAATTTTCTCATGGCAGCGAAAAAGTTAACCATCTATTTTATTATTTTTTTCTGACTTATAAAGGTGGTTCAACAGCTAGATTAGGTGGAGCGACGGTAAGTGGATCTGTTATCGCAGATGCAGTGTTGTCAGGAAACAGATTGAAGTCTGCAGAAGAAATTCAAAAAGAATACGAATCTCGAGTTGGAGGTCTGCTGAGTGAATGTATAGAGACATACATCTAGGGCATCATGGAAATACGGAAGAAAACTTTCCATCATGGATTTCCTTTTGGGCAAAGCTTATCATTGGAGCAGCATCTGTAGCAAAGAAGATTGGTTGGGATGTAATTGCACGCAATATCATGAATTCGATACGATATATTTCATACGTTGACGATGTAGTTTCATTGAGCGGCCGGGCTGGTGTACCATTATTCAGAGCAATTGGTGCTCCGGTTGCTCAGGGTTTTCATATTGCAGGTGGTGTGGCCGGAATACTGCTGATGCCAATTGACATATACACGCTTATGGATGCGGCGACAGACGTTCATAAAGGCAATCCACATAAAGTCTCTGCGACAATTAGGCAAACGGCTCGAAAATTGGAAGACGAGTGTCCAAGTAAAGCAGAAATAGACATTATGATTGAAAATACATTGGGTTCAATTTAGAAAAAAAAGTTATTTGAAAAGTATTGCTAACTAAAACCTACCCTAGTTGATAGAAAACATGAACTTGTTAGAAAGTCTCTGTAACATCACTTATTCAATATGACTCTTCTTTCTCACATACATCGTTAATCAGTTGATTTTTCATCAAATTTTGATCACTTATTCTTAATAATACAATTCACACAATTCTTTGAAAAATGGTCCTCACTGTCCCTAAAGATTTCACGCTGCCTTCAGCGATATTCATGGGTGAACTTAAACGTTGTCAACAGTAACAGTACATGGAGATCAACTTTTGTGACGTTACAATAAACTTTCGTTTAATCGCGGCCGAAATTTACTAATAAAGTATATTTCTTTGTTAATTCTTTGTTGTTCCGTAAAGTTTTCGGCACATTGATTAAAATTGAAAATTTGAAAATTCGGAAGTTGTGAACTTGCACACAATTCTATATGTCCGCTGAGTGGAATATTTCTTGTGCTAGGGTCCCGAATTTGCTGTCTATTCTTTGTCATTCGTCTACGAATACTCATGCCCGTTTGTCTTATATAATTCTCTTTACAGCCGTTACAAATACTAATGTATAAAACATTTTCTGACGCACAGTTAAAATTGTTCTTAATTTAAAAAATTGAACCGATTTTAAATTTATATTCGCTGCCTTCCTTTAAGTAAATACAGATCGCACTATTTGGACGTCCACATTTCTTAACGATTTGATTGTTGGTCATTTCTGGCAATGTGGCACTCGTTAAAAGTTTTTTAAGTGACTTAGGTTGCCTTTTACTTTTAATTATTTTTAATTATTTCTTTATCTACTAACTGAAGTTAGTGTATTTAAATTCTGCTATATTATTCCGAATGCTTCGTTGTTTCTCGGATTAAAGGTCGAAATATAAGGTATCGGCATTTGATCTGGTTCGTTTCTAACAGTTCGTTATTCTTCCACATTTAAAGATTTTGCTCGTACAGCGATGGAAACGTTCAACATTCCCTACCACACGCACACGATTCACACGATGAACGCACACGGTTCACACGGTGAGCGCACACGATTCGCATGATGAATGATACAGAAAGTTCTCAATCGTGTTTCGTGTATCGTGTACCGTGTACCGTGTAACGTGCACCGTGTCGGTTAAAAAATCTTATATATTTTCATGAAACGAACTCGAAATGAAAAATATCAGCGTGCAATAAAAGTCGAGATATTCTTAATTTCACAGCATAAATAAAATGATAATTTACAATGTGATACATAAAGATAAAACCAATGTTAATTTTGACAAAAGAAAATACGTCTAGTAGTCGGTTTTCCATATGAAATAGCGTGTTACAAACTTTCTCCAGGGAACTGTCTCCACTTTTGACGTAGCAATATCAGACTAGGGTCGACAAAAGCTTAAAATAATGTAATTTTGTCAGACTAATATATGAATTAAATAAACAATGTTTAATCAAATATAATTTACGTCAAATAAAAAAGTCCTGATATATACAGTAGTAATGAACCTAAGAAAAGAATTAGATTTACACATACTAAAATTTTCTTATACTTTCAACATAAATATATAAGAACGGGCACATTTTCTCTATTTTATTTTATACCAGTGCCCACAATACTAAAACTTGCTATTATTTAACCATAAATATAAAAGAAAGGGCACATTTTTCTCTGTTTTATATTATACTGGTGTCCGCAATACTAAAACTTGACATAATTTTATCGTAAATATATAAAGAAGGGCACTTTTGCTCCATTTTTATATTATACAGGTGTCCGCAATACTATAACTTGATGGAATTAACCATTAATATAAAAGAAAGGGCACTTTTTCTCTATTTTGTATTATACCAGTGTCCGCAATACTAAAACTTGATATGATTTAACCATAATAAAAAAGAAAGGGCACTTTTTCTCTACTTTATATATTATTCCGGTGTCCACAATGCTAAAACTTGATAAAACTTAACCATAATCAATATAAAAGAAAGGACACTTTTTCTCTATTTTATATTATACCGGTGTCCGCCATACTAAAACTTGATATAATTTTATCGTAGATATATAAAGAAAGGGCACTTTTGCTCTTTTTTATATTATACAGGTGTCCGCAATACTATAACTTGATAGAATTTAACCATAAATATAAAAGATAGGGCACTTTTTCTCTTTTTCATATTATTCCGGTGTCCACAATGCTAAAACTTGATATAACTTAACCCTATATATAAAAGAAAGGGCACTTTTTCACTATTTTATATTATACCGATGTCCGCCATACTAAAACTTGATATAATTTAACCATAAATATAAAGGAAAGGGCACTTTTGCTCCATTTTATATTATAAAGGTGTCCCCAATACTATAACTTGATAGAATTTAACAAAAAATATAAAAGGGAGCGCACTTTTTTTTCTATTTTACATTCTACCGGTGTCTGCAATACTAAAACTTAATATAATTAACCATAAATATAAAACAAGGGGCATTTTTTTCTCTATTTTAATTTATACCGGTGCCGCAATATTATTAGTTGATAGAATTGACAATACATATAAAAGAAAGGGCACTTTTTCTCTATTTTATTTTATACCGGTGTCCATAAAACTAAAACTTTCTATAATTCAACTATAAATGTAAAAAGATGGATAACAGGAAACTCCTACAATGGCTGAAAATTATAATTACATGCCACAATCTGTCATGGAACTTTACATGAAAAACACGAATAAGACAAGAGACAAACGTAGAAAACAATAGGAACTCGGGACAGCCGGACTTGTTACCGGTACTAGAAAAAGCCATCGATAGGGTTAAACCGGTTTATGGGCACCCAAACCTCCCCTTTATCTGTCCCGTTTCCCTATAGTATAACAAACATACGAATAAAACCCAATACAGGTAGAGTACTAACTCCATGACCACAATATTGAAAGGAAAGAAAACACAATACGTAATTTTGAAAGATGGGTCAAGGGGTGCTCGCCGCTAAACTGCCGGCTAGCTCAAGCAGCCTAGTCTGCTGGTAGAACACTGTCGCACTACGGAAGAAAAATCAAACTCAAAACTTCCCGAAGGGTTTGGTCAAGAATCATCATAAATTTCAGTAGACATCGGCAGTATTAGGGAAAAGCCAGTGTGTGTGCAAAATTTTCATGTCATTAGGTCTCAAAGCTAATTTAACGGATGAAGCAGTATATCTTCTCGATATCCCCTATTACGTAAAGAATTTAAGTTACGTCCCAGCTTTTCGGGATTTTTAATCAATTTCTGGCATTTTTTAACAACATTTCCGTAAAAACGAGGATTAGAAATGCATTTGGTAATAAGCTGTTTACGAGTGACACCATATTTAGATATTAAATGTTCATATCTATTATAAAACTTCTTAAATGTATTCAAAAACTTATGAAATCTGTAGCCCTGTTGTAAAAGTTTGGCTGTGATAGTAAGGTTACGTTCATTAAAATCGTCAAGAGTAGAATATTAAATATTAAAGAAAGTGCACTTTTTCTCTATTTCATATTATACCGCTGTCCGCAATACTATAAAAGAAAGCGCACCTTTTCTCTATTTTATGTTATATCGGTGTCCGCGATACTAAAACTTTATATAATTTAACCATCAATATAAAAGAAATGGCACTTTTTCTCTTTTTCATATTACCGGTGTCTGCAACACTAAAACAACATATTATTTAACCATGAATAGAAAAGAGGTGGCATTTTTTCTCTATTTTATATCATACCGGTGTCCGTAATACTAAAACTAAATATAATTTAACCATAAATATAAAAGATAGGGCACTTTTTCTTTTTTTAATATTATACCAGTGTCCGCAATACTATAACTTGATAGAATTTAACCATAAATATAAAAGATGGGGCACTTTTTCTCTATTTCATATTATACCGGTGTCCGCAATACTATAACTTGATAGAATTTAACCATAAATATAAAATATATGGCACTTTTTCTCTATGTCATATAATACCTTGTCCGCAAAAATAAAACTTGATAGAATTAAACCAAAAATATGAAAGATAGGGCACCTTTTCTCTATTTCATATTATACCGGTGTCCGCAATATTATAACTTGATAGAATTTAACCATAAATATAAAAGATAGGGCACTTTTTCTCTATTTTATATGAAACCGATGTCTGCAATACTATAACTTGATAGAATTTAACCATAAATATAAAAGATAGGACACTTTTTCTCTATTTTATCTTATACCGGTGTCTGCAATACTTAAACTTCCTATGATTTAACCATAGATATAATAATTTAATCTGATTAGACTTCTTTGTTCTACTATATTGAACAGGTTGATAAAGCATTGAATGAAGTTGATTAAATAAAGGTTTGCGTTTCTAAACAATAAATGTTTTTGTGGCAAAAATCGCCAGACGTGATACTTAATCTGATAATATTATCTTGTAAAATTGGCGGTTGCAAAAAAGGTATATTTCGAGTTGAAAAAAAATAATAATAAACAACGGTGTTTTGCAAAAAAAAAACTGATAAATCTATTTATAAATACGGAAAATAAATGAAACGAGTAAACGCACGCTACACGATACACGCAATGAACGTTACACGTTACACGATACACGATACGCGATGAGCGCACACGATTTACACGATGAACGCTAACGATCTACACGATGAACGCACACGATTCACACGATGAGCGCTATTTTGGAATGTTGAAAGTTTCCATCGCTGTATTAACCCATTGTCTACTAGTGAAGTAGGGTACCCACGATCGATAAGGACGTCTTTAAGTTCTTGCAATCTTATATTTCTACGGTGCATGTTTGTAACGACTGTGCAAATTCTTCTGGTTAAATTATATGGTTCATTGAGTGGTATGTTTCGGATGACATAATGAAAAAGCAAGTATTGTTTAAAGTCTGTTGATTTATAATAAATATCTGTTTCTTACTTAGTGTCTTTTTTCACAACCAGGATATCCAAAAATGGCAATTCTTTGTTGCTATATTCCATCGTAAACTGGATATTTTCGTTTATGCTGTTTATCAGTTCTTTACATTCTACTAGTTTTTGATATGCTCTCTGGCCATAGAATAAAACAATCATCCAAATATTTTTTTTCCAGTTGTCCCTAATGTATCTATAGAAATTGTTGCCAAATTTTCTGTGCGATTTTTGATATAACTGAATTTTAAAGTTGCCCATCACTAAGTTGGCATAAGTGGGTGCAGCTTTAGTGCCCAGGGCAGTTCCGGACTTTTGTCGATAAAATGAATTATCAAACATAAGATAATTGTTTTGCAAAATGAATCTAAGTCCCTCAATTCCAATATCCAATATTCTTCCTGGGAGCTCAGATCTAAATTTTGCAAGCCAGTTATTAATGGCTTGTATTCCATATTCATGCGGTATATTTGAATATAAATTGACTACATCAAACGAAACCATGTATGTGTTTCTAGTTACAGTAGACGGTAAATGGCTGAGCATATCTAAATCATCCCTTATGTAACTCACAATGTGTTTCAAAAATGGTTTGAACAAAATATCGAGGAAGTCACAGAGTCTATGTGTCTCACATACTGAACCGGCAATGATTGGTCGTAATTTTAAGTCATCAGGAGATAACTTATTTATGCAACAGGATTCAGAATTTTCACACGCATCACTTATGTTTTACTTTGATGAACTTTGGGTAATCCATATAAATTACTCGTTTTTACTTTTAAAATTTAAAATTCCGTCACATTATTTGGTTGTTTGATAGTCCTTTTCTATCATTTAGTTCATTATGTTCTGTTTTGTATAGTTCGTAACTTCTTCATAATATTTATTATCTCTCAACATATTAAAAACAAGATGTTTGTAATAATTCGTGTCCATTAAAACCACTGCACTTCCTTTATCGGCTTCTTTTATTACTATGTCTGGGTTATTTTGTAAGTCTTTAACAATAAGCCATTTTTTTGTGAAAAATTGGGTTTTATTCGTTTTTCCGGTTATAAGTCATATCGAAATTTTGAAATATAATCACAAAATTTATCTAACGTATGATTACGACCTTTTGACGGCGTATTATCACTTTTGTTTCTTATGATTGATTCGTCGTCATCTTCTTTATCATACAATTCTTCATTTAAACGTGTAGTCTTCTGCAGAAATTAGAAATATCATCTTTGACTTCTTGATAATTTGGTAATTTTGGAGTTGAGGTAAAATTAAGACCCTTTGATAAAATGTTTATTTCTCTCTGTGATAATGTTTTACTGGATAAATTGATTACCTTAGGTTTTTCTAATTTCGTCTGTTCCATCTCGTGTCCAGGTTTCTCTGTCC
The DNA here is from genome assembly GCA_002080025.1 of Modiolus philippinarum. NCBI lineage: Eukaryota > Metazoa > Mollusca > Bivalvia > Mytilida > Modiolidae > Modiolus > Modiolus philippinarum. Next base: position 146,204 of record MJUU01054093.1, on the reverse strand, counting down.
TGTTTCTAAAAAACGGGGTGGTCTCTGTCGGGTTCTTAAATCTGAATTCCAATTTGGCCGGATAGTTTGGTTCTCGCTATAATTTATCGGAATTTCATTTACATCATTAAAATTATCCCTCATATTCCTTTGAAATGTTTCCCTAATTGTATAATATTCCCTGGGTTCGCAGGGCCGTTTTTAGTGACATAGGGGCTCCGACTTCTTTATCTGTTTCCCTGACTTGTTTGGTTTTGTGTTTTTCGTGGGTTGAAACCTTTATTTTGTTGGTTAAATGTATTCCGTAAATAGGGTTCATTGAAATTTCTACGGCGGTTGAATCATTGTTGTCTAGGCTGCTCCACTGCTTCTGCATATGATTTTGCTTTTGACATTTTCTTGAGAAACGGGTTTGGAGAATTGTATTCTTTTGTGAAATCGGTTTCATACAAATGAAACCACTGATCGCTCTTCTCCAATCTTTGGAGTGAATTTAATTCTTCTTTGTTGCATTCATCTTTCCACAATTTCAAAACTTCTGCGGCGGTTTCACTTTCTGCTTTCTTTGCAATTTCTGTTTCAATATTATCATCAATATCGCGATATTTGTTTTCCTTTGCTTGTGCCCTGAGTTTTGAAAGTTCTATTTCCATTTTCATTTTATAAAGCGACATTTTCTCTCCCTTTGCCTGCGTTGCTGTTCTGGTTCATCTGGAATTACGTTTTCTAGGAAGAATAATAGGTGTTTAAATAAGAATTTATCCAACTTTTATATATTTCAGCTTTATTGCTATTTTTAAGCATGTTCCAGAAAGCAATTTTTCTGGTAACGAAACTCTTATTCCATAAATGGCCTATTCGGCTTTTCTCTATATAACATGATCGGGATATATTTTCATCTTGTTTATTTTCTGTATTCGATTTGTTTGTCTTGCATTTCGTGCTTTTCAACGTTTCAATGTTTTTAAATAGTTGATCGAAGTTTTCACTGACCTGAGTTCCTTGGTTCTGGATTTCATTTGTCCTTCTTGGCTCCTCTTCATTGAATTCCCTCATGAATGAAGAGGAACCAAGAAAGTTCCGATAAATTATAGCGAGAACCAAACTAAAGGAAGTGCAGCGGTTTAATGGACACGAATTATTACAAAAATCTTGTTTTTAATATGTTGAGAGATAATAAATATTACGAACAAGTTACGAACTATACAAAACAGAACATAATGAACAAAATGATCATACTTGTAAACCTGTATAGAAAAGGACTAACAAACAACCAAATAATGTGACGATATTTTAAATTTCAAAATTAAAAACGAGTAATTTATATGGATTACCCAAAGTTCATAAAAGTAAAATAATAAGTGATGCGTGTGAAAATTCTTAATCTTGTTGCATAAATGTGTTACCTCCTGATGACTTAACATTACGACGGATCATTCCTGTATGTGAGACACATAGACACAGTTACCTCCTCGATATTTTGTTGAAACCATTTTTGAAACACATTGTGAGTTACATAAAGGATGATTTAGATATGCTCATCCATTTACCGTCTACTATAACAAGAAACACATATATGGTTTCGTTTGATGTATTCAAATATACCGCATGAATATGGAATACAAGCCATTAATTACTGCCATGTCTTTGGACTTCGATTTTTGTAGTCATCGCTTCCCTTGTTCCTTCGGTATTCTACTGCCGTTGTTGCAAAATTTAGACATGAACTCCCAGAAAGAATACACAAAGATATTATAATTGAGGGACTTAGATTCATTTTACAAATTTGATAATTCATTTTATTGACAAAAGTCCGGAACTGCCATGGGCACTAAAATTGCACCCACTTATACCAATTTAGTGATGGGCTACTTTGAAATTCAGTTATATCTAAAATTGCAAAGAAAATTTGACATTAATTTCTATAGATACATTAGCGACAACTGGAGAAGATATTTGGATGATTGTTTTATTCTATGGCCAGAGAGCATTCCAAAACTAGTAGAATTTAAAGAACTGATAAACAGCATAAATGAAAATATCCAGTTTACGATGGAATATAGTAAGGAAGAATTGCCACTTTTGGATATCCTGGTTATGAAAAAGACACTAAATTAGAAAGAGATATTTATTATAAATCAACAGACTCTAAACATTACTTGTATTTTCATCATGTCATTCGAAATATACCAGACTAAATGTACTATATAATTTAGCCAGAAGAATTTGCACAATCGTTATAAATATGCACAGTGGAAATATAAGATTGCAAGAACTTAAAGACGTCCTTGTCGATCGTTGGTACCCTACGTCACTAGTAGACAATGGGATAATACGAGCAAAACCTTTAAATGTGGAAGAATTACGAGATATTAGAAACGAACCAGATCAAATGGCGATACCTTATATTTCGACCTATTATCCGAGAAACGACGAAGCAATCGGAATAATTTATCAGAATTTAAATACACTAACAATAAATAGTTGATTAAGATTACACAATTTCAAAATTATTAAAAGTAAAAGGCAACCTAAGTTACATAAAAAAAACTTTTAACGAGTGCCAAATTGCCAGAACTGACCAACAATCCAATCGTTAAGAAATGTGGACGTCTAAATAGTGCGTAATGTATTTACTTAAAGGAAGCACTACTGCAGAGGAAACCATTACAATTAAACGAAATATCCATTAAAATACCATTAATATGCCATTAAATGTCATAAATCCATTAAAACTACCCATTATTTTTTGTCAGAAACTAATTAATGGTTTTGTTAAAAATGCCATTAAAATAAAAAATTAATGGTATGAAATAATGAAAATACCATTAATTAATCATTAAATTGACTGAATTATTTCTCTTTTTATTAGATTAATGGGCATTAAAATAATAATGGGCATTATTTACTGTCGTAAAAAAAGTAATGACCATTAAAACAAACACACATATCAAATTAATGGCCATTAAATCAAATCAAAGTCAATTTCATGACTATTATATTAACTGTTTATATTTCGATGGTTGTTATTTAGTAAAACACATAAATTAATGCCCATTAACTATATGATTTATATATTAATGGCCATTACTTTACTTAATTTATATATTAATGCCCATTACTGTGCATGGCTTATACATTAATGTCCATTACTTTATATGATTTATGTAATAATGCCCAATACTTGACTTAATTTATATATTAATGCCCATTAATTGACATGATTTATATATTAATGCCCATTTCTATACATGATTTATATATTAATGCCCATTATTTGACATGATGTATATATTTATGCCTATTAATAGACGTAATATATGAATTAATGCCCATTGCTATACATAATTTATACATTAATTTATATAAAAATATCCTTTGCTAATTTGATTAAATATTTATACCCATTAATAAAACTGATTTATAAAAAAATAGGGGGAGGTTGTTTTAGCAAGCTAAAACGTATGCCTCTCCCTTTCCTGCTTGACAATTTTTTTCATGCACCAAATAAAAAAATGACATGCACCTTCATATAATATAGATTAGATGTGTCAGGTTTGATTTCAATTCCATGAAAGGTGTTGAAAAATTCACGCTCGCAAACCATATACAGTCGAACTTTTAACGGCTCGAACACACAAGGAACCAAAGGATACAATTCGACCCAAAGGGCTGTTTGAGATATTGAGGTCGAAGTATGCTTAAACATGTACAAAGGGACCTCCCAAAAGGTTCGAGGCATCAATGTGGTTCCAGTTATTACAGTTCGAGCTATAGAAGTTCTATTGTACCCTATAGATCTTGTATATTAAACTGAATTTTCTAAGATATTAAGGGGCATGACTCTTGAAAAAATTTGTGAATCATTAAAAAACAAACAGCATGCACATCGTCACATCATCTTCACACCATGATAATTATATATGTCTGGCTTTATTTTAATCAAATGTAAGTTATCAAAGAACTCGTGCTTGCAAACTATATATCCTATATATCATATATTGAATTCAATAATCAAATAAAACAAAGTTAAAGTTATTTCGGCCTTGTAGTTGATATGGCTATAACTGTAATTTATCACTGTATATCTCCGACTGAAAAAAATATGTTTGTTTGAATTGAAATTCTTTGAACAAATAAGGTAGGTAGGTAGCCTGGTAGGCAAAGTCATTTTATTTTTAAAAATCATTTTATCATGTTTCTATAGACACTTAATTATTGGGAATATATTTTACTTTAAAGGTGCTTAACCGAAAACATGATATTTACTAGCATTTTGCCAAAAAGTACTAATAAAATATGTTAGGGTAGGTAGAGGAAATAGGGGATCAGGAAACCTTAAACAAACATATTTCTTGGCATTATATCCATATTGAAAATTACTTACGTTATGAATTTTTATGAAGTAAATTACTATTCATAATGTTTCTTTTTTTGCCTAGCGCTTTAATCGATTCGTAAAAACATCTATTATTCAATGAAGTTGTGCGGTAAGGACCTAAATCTGTCAATACATGCATTTAGTAGTAAATTTTAAATGAAAGTTACTGCACTTCCTTTCATAGCTACCCCATAGAAAATCTATATGAATTTCCCGCAAAATTCATTCTTTTTGTTTTGTTTTTGACACCCCCTTTTGGTCTCTTTAACAAATCAAATTTGGTATTGATTTATCCATTTAAACGTTTTAAGTACCTACAGAAAAATAGTTTAAAATTACAAACATTTTTTTACTATAGACCCATTTTGACCCTCCACGCTTGTTTATTGAAAAAGAATTTAATTTTTTTATTTATTTGTTTGAACATGCTGTAAGAAACATACAGAAAAAATGTGCATCAAAATATGACATCTGACAAAAAAGTTTTAAAAAAACTTTTGTCAATTACAACCCCCTTTGGGCCTCTATTTTCTAAAAAAAAACACAGTAAATCCTACATCAAATCAGTCAAAATACTTCAACTACGCAATCTTATTATCAATAAAATAAAACAAAGCACATCTGAATATGCAATATATAATTAAGTCAAATACGCGAAAACCGATTACGGTTCTGCTCCGTTGTTGGGGGAATTTACAACAACAACAAGGAAGTGATTTCCAGTGAACCAGACGACAAGTACAGGCAGTCAAAGTGTGCCAATTTTTTGCTGTAAATGGAGGTTTTGGGACAATTCAAACATTCAGAAATGATGTTTAGATAAGTATAAATCATTTATTTGATATATACAAGAACGAGAATCAAATTATCAATACCATTCGGTGATTTTTCACTCGGACTGATCTTGACGACAGTTGCACCCTATTCTGATTTTGATTCCTCCTCGACCTTGATAAATTACAACTCGCTGTTGTGTTCAGGGCTTCTAGACTTGATGTGTGTTACATTATTTTGACCCAAGTCATTTTCTTTATTCAGTATTTACTTTTCTTTTATACGTAACGTTAAAACTCCCGAGTTATAAAAAGTTAAAAATAGACCCGAGTTGGACACGACTACCTTCTTTTGTACTATTTTGAATAAGCAGTTGCTATTATTTATGTTTAAAACGAATAGTTATCAATATTCATCCTTCAATTCATATTAAAAATTACGGTTATCCAAACGTGATCAAAGTCAAATCTCTGTCCATAGTGAAACATAATGCTGTCTCGAGTATGTTGCAAAACTACAGATAATGTCATCTTACACTTACATCTGAACCCAACATTAAAAATGCGGGACAATGGATTAGTCTAATAAAAGTCTCAAAACATGTTTTCTCTTATTAAACAAATACGTTTTTTGTTATCAAGTTTATCTTGCTTTGAAAAACAGCCCAAATCATGTATCTTATAGAGTCATTTGCAATGTCTTACAAAATGTTTTTTGTTGTTTTTTTTTGTTATTTATTAAATTATAATGTCACAATGAAAAAGGCAGACAAAAAGATGTTTGGCAATAACATTGAGTCAATTCCACACCCAATTTGTATATCACAATACATACAAGTGGAATAATTGTTGATCTACCTTAAATATTTAATAGACATCATCACATTATGACGACGGGTCACTTTACTTCGCAGTCTTTTACGTCAGATTTGTAAATTTACCAATCAAATATTTACCTGCAACCACGTTCTATAGGTTCTTCTCTCTCCCTCTTTTGTATGAATGCCTATTTTTTATGAGCACGGTACTTTGTGTAAACTTTTATTTTTCAGGTTACCTGTCAGGACATGTACAGTGTGCTGTCCATTTTAAGAGAAAACACAGTTAACCTTACAGAACCAAGTTCAATACCAGATAAATCCAATTGAAGAATTGACATTGTAAGGAAATGGGTATGGCTTGGTCACATCATACGAAAACAAACAACAAACATCACACAGAAGTCTCTTTCTTGGCCCTACAATTGCAAGGAAATACAAAGCGATTGTTTCCAGGATTCACCTGGCAAAGAGAACCAGAAGCAGACGTCAAGTTGACATGGGGGCACCTGAGGCATTGTTGGAGAACCGTCGTTGATGCTAAAGTAGGAGCTAAAAGCTTTAGTAACAGAGACTATTGCCATGTATCCTTTGAGTACTTCAACATACTTTTATATGCCCATCTCGGGGGGTTTATCAGAGTATTTTGGAAAAATAAGTTGTAGGCTTAGTTGGGAAGGGTTCACACATTTATTTTTACGGGGTGTCCATGGAGTTCAGTTTCATTTCATTTTTAATTTATGTGTATAATTCTTATGACCATACCACTTTCATTAATCAAGTAAATACTACAATCAGGCATACTTTTTTATTTAACAAAAATCTATTGAAACACTAGATAAAACAATTATAATATTTAAATTTCTGCAAAGACTCCTAGAAAAAAGAAATCAATATGAAAACTCAGTATCAATAATTAGATTTTAAAAAAACTTGATTATTTATTTTCATACCTGGTATTTGAAAATTGTTGATGTACACTATTAGGGAGGGAGGGGGGTTTGCAGAAGTGTTTGTTTTGCACACTTTGGAAAATGGTAGGCAAATAATGATGACCCTGAAATGCACTTTATATGGAGGTTACATGTTGTTGGTAAGAGTCTTTTGTAGGCAGTTGTTCATTTAAAAAGACTCCACTCATGCAGATTTGACTATATTGTAGATGCAATTTTGATTTTCAACAAGATATAAACAAAGTACAAAGCGAATTAAAATTTGTCTACAATATGGCAAGTACATGTGTTAATGTCAGTTTTTTGAAATATCGTGCCATTTAAGAGATCATTGCCATTGAAATTACAAACACCAGGTATTGAAGATGTAAATGGCCATTAAACTATTAAACCTGCAATTCAAGTTGTTAATGGCCATTAAATTGTTCTGTGTACCCATTACGTTTTTCATGGTCATCAAACAAAAACTAATTGTTATTTTAATGCCCATTAAAATACACCAGACAAAAAATTAATTGTTAATTTAATGCCCATTAAAACATAACTTGCAAAAATTAATTGATAATTTAATGGCCATTAAAATACAACAAAGCAAAAAAATTAATGGCCTTTAAAATACAGTAATGGCCATTAAATATTTCGAAAAAGTAATGGTGCTATTAATTATGGTTACAATTAATGCCCATTAAACTTTTGGTAAAAGAATTCATGCCCATTAACCCCTATCTAAGAAAAAATAATGGTCATTATATCCATTTAATTTAATGGCCGTTACCTAATAAGTCATGCCCATTAATAAAAAAATAATAGTCACAATTAATGGCCATTATTTCCAGTTCATGTCTTTTTTTAATGATTAATATTAAACTTTTTAATGGTAAATGAAAACAATTTAATGGACAAAGCCATTAAAATTATACCATTAAATGTAACCATAATTAATAGACATAATTTAATGGGTATATTTCATGGTACATTAATGGGTATTCTTACAGTAGTGAAGGCAGCGAACATAAATTTAAAACCGGTTCAATTTTTAAACCCCGCCACACGAAGTGGCGAGGTATTATGTGATACCCTCAGTCGTGTGTCCGTCCGTCCGTCTGTCTGTCTGTCTGTCTGTCTGTCTGTCCGTCCGTCTGTCCGTCTGTCCGTCCGTCCCCCAAAGGTTTCCGACTGATAACTTTTGAACGAAATAACACAAGGTCTTCAAACTTGGTATGCAAGTTGTTTACCACAAACTCAGGTCAAGTTCGATTTTTGGTTCCGAGGTCCAAGGGGTTCTGGAGTTATGCCCCTTTAAACTTTGAAATTTTGCAAATTTTAGGGTTTCCGACTGATAACTTGTGAACAAAATAACACAAGGTCTTCAGACTTGGTATGCAAATTGTTTACCACAAAACTCAGGTCAAGTATAATTTGGGTTTCAGCGGTACACATCGTTGTGGAGTTATGCCCCTTTTAACTTAGAGATTTTGTGAAACGTGGCGGGGTATCATGTAATCCACCATTACTATTTTTAAAATTAAGAACAATTTGAACTTTGCGTCAGAAAATGTTTTATACATTTTTATCTGTAACGGCTGTAAAGACAATTATATAGGACAAACGGGCATGAGTATTCGTAGACGAATGACAGTGCATAGACAGCAAATTCGGGACCCTAGCACAAGAAATATTCCACTCAGCGGACAAATAGAATTGTGTGCAAGTTCACAACTTCCGAATTTTCAAATTTTCTCTTTTTATCAATGTGCCGAAAACTTTACGGAACAACAAAGAATTAACAAAGAAATATACTTTATACGTAGATTTCTGCCGCACTTAAACGGAAGTTCATTGTAATGTCACAAAAGTGGATCTCCATGTACTGTTGCTGTTGACTTTTTGGAATCAAAATGATTCATGACCTTTTATAGATTGTTGGCATTTTAACATGATCTCTCGTCGTGTTCGCTTATTTAACCATTCGCTAACCTTGGGGAAAAATAATACCGAAAACAACTCGAGATCATGTTAAAAAAACCATTATGTATGGCGGGCATGCATTATTTCTTAAATATATGACGATGGTGGTACAATCATTGGAAATGTAACTGAAAAAAACTAATTTTAAACACTTTTATTTTGTTTAGTACATATTGTTAACAGCGGATCTTGGCAAACAATAAAAACTTCAATTTGACAATTTCTGATGATATATGTAAATTTTTATTATTATAGATGTATGTTGGTTTGACCCAGAATGCACTCGGGAGCCTTTTGTGATGTTATAACTATCCCGTAACAAAGTACAAAATTTAAAAAAATGAAGACTTTCCAAAAAAAATTCCAAAATAGCTAAAAAAGGTAATAACAAAATATGAAAATTGTTTCCACACTTTTTCCTAGGAACTATGAAATCAGCGAACTGATTAATGATAGCAATGCATGTTCAAATACGGAAGTATTAAACCTATCTATCTATGTGGCATGGCCATGGAAATTTTCTTTTAATTTATGCGTATTTTATACATTGTTATGCACTTTTAAACACACCTTTTTCGTGCGAGGCTATAAGATTATTTCATTGTATGCTTGACCCATTTGAGGTTATGATGCCTTTCCACCATGCAGAACTCGATGCATATGTCACACAAAAAAATCCATCATAAAATTTGTTTACAAAAGGATAAAGTTTTACAGCATATCTTACCAGTAGAACAAATATTGCAGTATTTTTTTTTCCAGCCAGGATAAAAGTTTTTAACATCTGTTCCAAACGGAAGAAATATAATGCCAATGTTTATAGTCCTTGGGCTGAAATATTCCCCGTGCGTCCCCGCCACTTCCCCTCCCCATCATTTTTTAGGCAAGCTTAAATCCGATTTTTTAATAACAGTTGTTAACATGAGCAAAGCATGAACGCAATGCTGAAACAGGTCACATTTCGCACAAACCGATGACATTCTGGAAAAAATATTGCTTTTCTTTCAATTGCTCCTAAATGTATACTGGCAGCCTATGATGTATTCTTAACACATAATCAAAAAAAAATACCATTTATATACTCTATACGTGATAAAAATTAAAAAATCCTACCCCATCCCTTCCAAATATTGTCGAAAATTTTAAGTTTTTCTTGAAATTAGGTAAGTTCAAAGGTATACATCAGAGATGGGGGTAATTGAAAAAAAAATTGTAATTGGCTGTAATTAATTACATTTTCTTGTGTAATTGAATGAAATTTGTTATTGATGGTGAATAAAAGGATATGGAGTAAACGCACATGAGACAAAGTCTCTACAAATACATGGAAAAAAACAAGCAAAGGAACAACGCTTTTATTGTTGTTTTTCATCTTGAAGTCACCATGATGCCTTCAACAATGAGCTTTGCTCATACCTCATAGTAAGTTCTAGACGGCCTATACCTCATAGTAAGTTCAAGCATTTTTCAGTTACAATTATAATTAAGAACAAAAAATCATAAAAGAAAATAATTTAAGAAAATAATATCTATATAGTTATGAGCACTATTGAAGATAAGAGTATTTTCTTCGTCACTTAGATCAGAGTTCCAAATAAAATATTTTCAATTGAAATTGCAATGATTGGTTGAAGGTTTCTAAATAAAGTAATTCTGTGATTCAAATATAAGGAAAAAACATGGATAACATCTTCAAATTCAAATCCACATCCACAACATGGATCATTTACAAGAATAAACCTAAACAATGGTGAATGAAAGGATATGGTTTTTTGCTGATTGTCGATCAACGCTACATCCATGTTTTAATTGGTCATGGATGCGGGATTGTCAACAAATGTAAAAGAATGGATAACAGGAAACACCCACAATGGCTGAAAATTATAATTACATTGTGTACATGCCACAATCTGTCATGGAACTACACATGAAAAACACGAATAAAACAAGAGACAAACGTAGAAAAAAATAGGAACTCGGGCTTGGTACCGGCACTAGCAAAAGCCAGCGGTAGGGTTAAACCGGTTTATTGGCAACCAAACCTCCCCTTTATCTGTCCGGTTTCCCTATAGTATAAGAAAGATACGAATAAATTCCAATACAGGTAGACTACTTACTCCATGACCACAATCTTAAAAGGAAAGAAAAAAACAATACGTTATTTTGAAATATGGGTCAAGGGGTGCTCGCCGCTAAACTGCCCACAAGCTCAAGGAGCCTAGTCTGCTGGTAGAACACTGTCGCACTACGGAAGAAAAATCAAACTCAAAACTTCCCGAAGGGTTTGGTCAAGAATCATCATAAATTTCAGTAGACATCGGCAGTATCTGTGAAATGCCAGTGTGTGTGCAAAATTTTCTGGTCATTAGGTCTCGAAGCTAATTTAAAGGATGCAAGCAGTATATCTTCTCGATATCCCCTATTACGTAAAGAATGCAAGTTACGTCCCAGCTTTTCTGGATTTTTAATCATTTTCTGGCATTTTTTAACAAACGAGGATTAGAAATGCCCTTAGTAATAAGCTGTTTACGAGTGACACCATATTTAGATATCAAATGTTCATATCTATTATAAAACTTCTTAAATGTATTCAACAACTTATGAAATCTGTAACCCTGTTGTAAAAATTTGGCTGTGATAGTAAGGTTACGTTCATTAAAATCGGTAGAACAAAACCGTGCGAATTGCATCAGTTGAGAAATATACACTCCGTAGGATAGAGCTAGAGGGATGTCGCCGTTAAGAAAAGGGAAATTAGTAATAGTGAAATCAAAATCAAAAACAAACATTAGTTAAACTGGCAAAGTGCTCTTACAATCAATCACTGTCATCCGTTTCCCGACAAAAACACTAGTGTCTTAAGCTAGTGGACGATTACAACAAATATACAAACACATGGAAAACTTGGCATATAAAATATTGAGATGTGGTCAGAATAACATTTCGAAATAGCAAAAGATAAATTACCAAAGTTTGAAAGTATTTTCATATGAGAAATTCACTCACGAACAAGTACATCATAACCCAAATATATAGAGAGCATACATCTCTCGGACGGGGAATCGTTTTACGGACTCAGCACTGCAGGAGAGACAAACTCCAGTAGTAATTGGTGAATGAAAGGTTATGAAGTAAATGCATATGAGACAAAGTCTCAACAAATACGTGGTAAAAACAAGCAAATGAACAACGCTTTCATTGTTGTTCTTCATCTTGAAGTCCCGATGAAGCCTTCAACAATTAGCTTTGCTCATACCCATAGTAAGTTCAAGACGGCTCCTAGCACCGGTTTGAGCGGAATTATTTGCTAACGCTACACCCATGTCTTTACTGGTCATGGATGCGGGATTGTCAACAAACATTAATTAAACTGGCACAGTGCTCTTACATTCACTGTCATCCGTTTCTCGACAATTCTGCATTCAAAGCACTACATCTTTTCGTAATTTCGTGTGAATAATATTGACCTTACTACTACCAATGTAAAAGTAAGAGGACACAGAAATTTTGTCTACGGGTAACTTTTTAAAACTTTGGGTTGATTGAATGGATCTGCCATCTGAACTAAGAAGATTCCAAGTTCTAATGGTAGATGAAAAAAAAGATATGGAAAAGGTGTCTAAACGACATCTTGGATTTCTATATTGTTGAGTATTTCTAAGATTATAAATCATTTTTTCTGAAAAGTAATTGAGACCATCTATCAAATATTCGGGAGCCCTTTGATTTTGTATTTACATGGCTAATTTTCTGCGAGTACGTCTATCTCTTAAAGTTTCCCATCCAGTTTTAAAAAACAGTGTTCTCTGCTGGCCAAACGTGGCAGCCCAGTAATAATTCTCACTGCTTCTTACTGTAGTTTGTCAATTTTATCCGCATCACGTAAGTAACATCCATCTCAAAGCTCACATGCATATTCTAAAAGTGGTAGAATATAAGTTAGATAAATCTTATTTAGATAAAGTCTACTGATGATATATTTTAATTTCCTGATAGCAAAAACTTGTTAACTCACGCTTTTAGATGTACATATATTTCCAATGTTCTTTCTTAAATATTAAACATGTTAACATGGTGAAAACAGCATTTAAATGACAAAATTTAAAATAAATCAAAATAAAATTAAAAAAAATAGCAACGAAAAATTCACAACTTTGTCTAAAAACCTCAAAATATATGTATGACTAACAAACGTTAATGGACAATTACTTTCTCTACATTTTTTCAAGACGTCAATTAAAGCTTTCATCCATAAATAATTGAACTGACTTCTAGGAAATTTATTGTTTTTCTAAGGAAACATAAAAAATATATTCAATTGTTTTCTATATTGAGTTTGAATTCATGCATCGTTCGTGTTGAAGTTGATTTTTCCTAAAAGTTTAATTTGATCCATAACAGAATCTGCATAACCGCCTAAGGACACTTTTCTTGCAAGACCAAGGCCTGAACCTTCCAGCTTCAACCACCACTTTTCTAATATGTCTTGGTCAATAGAATTGATATCTACAGTGTGCACCAAATTATTTCGTACGCTTGTTAATGTATTCAAAAATATCTTTTCATCGGAGTTCAGTTTACAACATTTACGTTACAAGATATTGAGAGTTGGTAGGCCAAAATCCTCCACTGAAAGCGATGGTAAGCAGATTACCCTACACAAACACAACTGGTCTAAATAATTCCTTGGCCCTCTCTTTTCATGTCCAGGTAACGAAGGTATGATTATGTCAAAGAGTTTTCTAAACTGTTCCTTATTTAAATATCGTTTCTGCCTCAGTAGTTCATTTGAAGTACAAGCACAACATCTAATATTGTTATTCCATAAGTGATAAATCTCATATTTATGTGCATTCAGAAAATCAACAATAGAATCGTTGTAAGTATTTAAAACATTCGTTTTCGTAAAAATTCTGGCAACCTTTACGGAAAGATCAAGCGAAAATTTGATGAGTTGAAAGAATTTCTTTTCCCGTAAACTGCTTTGAGTACCTATAATCGCAATTACAAAATATGTCATTAGAAAAACCTATGCAAATGTATTAAGTAAAAATCGGGTATCCGATTACTGAGCCACATACGTTGAGTGTTAAAGAAAATCACATTAAAACAATATCTACATGTTGTAAAACTGTTTGAAAACTAAGCAGTATCTCCTTCGTGCAAAACTCTGTATTTAGATGATTGTTGCTTTCCATTATGAGCGTTTTGTTTATTATATGAAAAAGAAAGGGAATGGGTTAAATGTCAAGGAGACAACTTCCCATATCCATTAGTATACTAAGAGTTCTATATTTCTCTTTGTGGTCTTTCAAATGTTTAGATTTTATTCGAAAAAATCTGAAATAAATTGTCAAAATACCATCTGTAGAAACTAAATTTAACGTAATTTTATTATTTCATATTTGTACTTCCTTAAGGTTTCATAGCTTTGTTATTACAACTGTATAACTCGACTAGACATTACTACCTCAACGTAATTTCATCTGAGATTTTGACACATGGAAATCAGTTTAAGTTTCCATTTTATACATGCACATGAGACGATAAGGAAAAAACGAGGCTTTTTAGCTCACCTCACGATAGTGAGGGGGGCTTATGTGATACCCCTAGCGTCGGCGTCCGGTTAGGAAGAATGGTTAAGGTCCATTCCTGCTTACTGACATGCCCCATATCAACCATATTGGTATGCCTGATGCATTTTGGGAAGACAACTGGAATGCATGCTTCGGATGCTGTC
>MJUU01054093.1:84226-129320 GCA_002080025.1 Modiolus philippinarum | reverse complement strand
AAATCATTTAAGAAGAAGAAAAACTGGACTGTTTGTTTTGGTCTTGCTACAAAAACAGTTACGGAGGCTCTGTCTCAGGTGCACTTATTACATATCCCTTCATTGGGGTTTGTCTCTCCTTCTGTTGAGTCCGTAAAAGATGCTCCATAGGGGAAATGTTTGCTCCTATATATTTAAGTAAGGGTGTACTTGTTCTTTAGAGAATTTATCATATGGATTCCCAATCATAGTTTCGAATCCTGGCATTTTTATTTTTTCTAAACTTCCAAATATTATTCTAACAATCGTTTTTACAGTGTACTCATCTTATAATTTTATTGTGCAAAGTTTTCTTGCAATACACCCAATTAGTGCCCTGTGGCTATTCACACGTTGTGATTGTATTTGGGTTGTAAGGACGGGCTAGTAAACCCAATACATTTACTGTCATACATTAAATATTTCAAATATATGAGATTATTGTAGCGAATAGAAATACATGTCTTAAACTGACAATAAAATGCTTGAGATAAAAACACGAATTATAATAAATCTAAACCTGAATCTGCTAAAATGTTATAGCCCAAAATTGAAATCATATTACAATACTGGGTTAAACTTTAGAATTCGGAGTCCGAATTTAATTACGAGTGTAAATTATCTTGGTTGCAACTACAACGCAGACGCTCAGCAGTCGACAATATATTGGTTTGATGTCTCGTATATTGCTTTAACTTAATTTGTAAAAAAAAAATCAAAGTGGCATTTTGTTTCGGTCAATTGATATGTATGCAGAGTCATTTTTGAAATAATTGTATTTATTATTTTTTTCATAACGCTTATAATAAACACTTTGTTCAATTACTAAAATCTAAATTTATGTAAATTCTAAAACCTTAGGATTAACTCCCTCCATCGTAGTTTTGTCCTTAGCTGTATTTGATATTACTGATCATTCGGATTTCGTTTGGTTTTATGCATTTAAAACATTATTGAAATTATGGATTTCCTTTGTTTTGGTTCTAGTGCTGCTGATGAGGAATTAAAATTATTGCAGTTGGAGTTAACATATGTGTTGTGGTCTCATATTCATTTACTCCATATTTCACGAAAGGATATGGAGTAAATGAACATGAGACCATAACACATATGTTAACTCCAACTGTATAATTTTTGCAAATTATATCCTTTTGCAAATATCCTTTTGCAAATTATTTGTTTTTCATTTTAGTTTACGGTAACAAGACGATTGTCGTCATATACCAGCAAAGAAGGGAACGTTTCAACTTTTTCACACGTTTGGAATAAATTTGAGCGATGTCAACTTATATGTCCTGGCCCTATAGCTCAACATAAGCTGGTGTTGCATTCTGTTTTACATAATTGGTACTAGAACATGTGTCAATAAATGATAGAGCTCTTGTGGTATTCTGCATTGTGAACCCGAATCAATTAAAATTAATATAATTAAGGCAAAAACACAACATTATTTTCTATTTAGACCCTATTGGTTTTTTGTTCGCAATTAGCTTTTACGCGTATTTCGGTTTATGGGCTTCCAAATATTTTGATTTTATCTGCACTGAAGAGACAAAAGTTGTCGAAATGCGCATATGCAGAAACTAAATTGAAAGTGACTCCGGTATTTTGTTATTTTTAATGAGCCATTAAGACTTTTGTTTTGTGTTATAGACTCTTTTAGTGACCTCATCACCGAAAACAACAGGAACATTAGCATTCATTTGTTTCTTTCTATATTCTTATATTACGGAAGTCAATACGGAAGACCTGTCAAAAATATTTAGGAATTGTTTTAATTTGATTCCATTTAACAGATATTACAATTTTTATAATAAATTCTTGAATTCGATATAGCAAATTTCAGAATTGTTTATATCGAATTCAATTTGTTCTAAAAATTGTTGAATTCTTTATAACAGATTTTAGAATTAGATGTAAAAAAGTTGCAAATTCGTAATACACATGTGACCTATTTCTTAAAACGTAAATTGTTATGAAGAATTGGGGTGGTCAGCTCTTTTAACTGTCTACGACATTTCAAAAGCAATTACTGTTGAGTTGCTACCGGACACTACTGCAATAGAAGGGTAGTTTTGCAATGCGATAAAACTGGCTTCACTATTTTTCTGGTGTTTTCCATCTGATTTCTCTTTTTGTCTCATAGACTTCGGCTCTAGATAACTCTGTTCGGTAATTTTGTTACTACCCCATTTGCATAACTTCTTAATACGGAAGCTAACAATTCTGAGAAAAGTTTTTTTAAAAAATGAAATCACCATAAAACCTCCACCTCGTTAAGATTTAGTTTTTCATGGGATTATACTGTATATATCAGTCAGATTTTCTTTATTTTAATCATACTGAAAAATGCTTTCATCCTACAAAAAAAAAAAAAAAAAAAAAAAAAAAAAAAAAAAAAAAAAAAAAAAAAAAAAAAAAACACGCAATAAGAACAAATAAGACAAGAGAATGAACGTGTTAGTATAAGCAATTCTACCAAAAGCAGTGTCAGATCGCATACACATCTTGATACAGTACTCTGAAATTTCAAGTTCGCAGATTTTGTGATCCCTAAGTGATCCTTTTGCATTCAGTGATTGCAATCGGTGACTGTTTTTTCTTGTGATCATTGATCAAACACGTATATATGATCAGTGATCATAAAACTATGCAATCCTTGATCGCAAGATTGCTATCCTTGATCACAAGGTCGCATTCCTTGATTGCAAGAATGCTAACTTTGATCTCAAAGTTGTGATCCTTGATCTCGATGTTGTGATCGTTGATCGCAAAGCTTTTGATCATTGATCACAAGAAGTATCAAAACAATATCCTATTGTAATTATTTAGATAATAATTGATAAATAGTAAATAATTCATTGCATTTAGAAATAGATTATTTTATTAACTGTTTATATGTTTAGTTCCCATAATTGAAAGATTAAGACAGGAGTAAACGTAAATAATTTAGTATACGTGACAAGGTGGTAAAAATCCCACAAGCTAAAGATTTGAATATGTAAGGTTCGTGTGTTTTGTGGGCATGTGGTGACTTTGGTCTTCCGTCTTTTGGTGTTCTTGCTTTTGACTTGTCTCTGGACTTTGATTTGTGTAATCTTGTGCTTTGTTCCTTCGGTATTCTACTGCCGTTGTTGTATGTAAAAATACAATACATAAATGTTACATAAAATATAAAGTTTCAGTGAAAATAAAGAATGAGTAAATATTTGGAACCGGATTTTTTTTTATTTAACGAGATAAAATGTAAACTCTGCTACCGTGTTGTAAAATTTAGACATTCTGTCTTATACTTATACCAATTTCGATTAAACACCAAGCAGCGGCCCCGCAATATCTAAATTTTATCTAAAATAATAAAACTCACGAAAAATAAGGAAAAAGAAATAAATTTATCTATTGAACAGTAATAGAGATATATATTTAATTGGTTTCATTTGTCCCTGACAGTAACGAATACCATTAAAATAAATTCATTTATTTAAACCAATTATTCTTTTAATAAATCCATCAATACAAAAAATCATCTCTTTTAAATCCATAATTTAAAAAGAAATTCTAACTGGTAATTACTGTACACATAGCTTTACGAAAATGAGCAATGCGGTTCCAATGCAACTCCCAATTACTTTTAATATAAAGAAAACGTGGTGGGAAAATATAACATAATTTGCATTGTTAAATTCTATATTTTCTCAAAGATATTACAGCACACCAATTATTCTACTGCCGCTGTTGTAGTTCTTGATCATAATTCCTGTGATCCTTGATTGAAATGCTTGTGATCCTTGATCACAACTCCTGTGATCCTTCATCCCAAATCTTATGATCCTTGATCTTATCTCCTGCAATCATTGATCACAACACCTGCAATCAATGATCATAACTTTTGTGATCAATCAGAAGTCTTGTGATCACCGATCAAAAACTATGTTTTGTGATCCTAAGTGATCCTTTTGCAGTCAAATTGCTATGTTGAATTTTCAGGGTACTGTAACTGAAATGCAACGTTCAGTATCACTTGAATCTTTAGAAATGCCAAATGCAGTCAATCATAAAAAATTGTCCGAACTTTAAACAGATGAGTTTTGCAATAATTCACATATTAAATTTAATGACATTAATTCACGTCATTTGTTATTTATTTCCCGAAAGGATATGGGGTAAATGAACATGAGACCATAACACATATGTTAACCCCAATTGCAATCATTTTAATGAGCTGTATGGCCATTTCGGAAATTAATTCCTCATCAGCAGCACTAGAACCCAAACAAAGGAAATCCATAATTTCAAAAATATTTGAAATGCATGAAACCAAAAGAAATCCGAATAATCAGTACTATCAAATATAGCTATGGATGTATGGATGTCTCATGAAAAGATTTCTTCAGGATCTCGCCCGTAAACAGCGATCGACATTAACGGTTTTAAATATCTCGACACTTTATCAGTCTGACCATTGCGAAATGAACTTTGCATCTCTAAACGAATCTCAATCACTATTGTAAATGAGTTTTAAGCTGAGATACGTGATATGCCAATCGAGATAATGGTATATGAGCGAGAAACATATTATCTAGTATCAGAAACTGTATTTTTCGACGAGATACTAGGTTTCGAAAATGTTGATGACTCTCATGAGCTATGATTTACTACTGCATGAATACGTAATAATAAATTTCACAATTCCTTATCACAGATTTTGATATTTTTTTTTTCAATATTAAAACGCACAAGACTTTTTTTACATACTGTGTTTGATTTTACGTATATACAATTAAAAACCTGTATTTCTTTTGTTATTCAAGACATATTTATTCTTATCAGTCGCTACGACTGATCTATCGCTCTTTTTTTAACTTTGACTTTTTCAAATGATTAAATCTCAGGTTATTTACCTCGAATTAATTACCATTACCTTGTTTGTGTTATATATGCATATTCATTCATATTAACAACGACAGGATATAGTGTAAATGTACATGAGACAAGGTCTCTACAGATACATAATTTAACCAAGCAATGGAACAATGCTTTTATTGTTCGTCATCTTAAAGTATCCATCAGGCCTTCAACAATGAGTTATGTTCACACCTTTTAGTAAGTCCCTAGCATTGGTTTGAGCGGAATTAACTGCTAAATGTCGAGCAACGCTACATCCATGTACCCCCTATTGTCATGGATATGGGGTTGTAAACAAAGATAAAATTAACTGACAAAGTACTCTTACAAATGCTGTCATCCTTTGCCCGACAAATAGACTCATAGAATACAATCACAAGATATAAACAATCTATAGGCACTCGTCGAGTCAATTGCAAGAAAACATGGCATAATACAACAATGAAATGTGGGCATTATAAACAGAATATCAATATATTTTACTTTGATCTTCTGTTATAATCAGCTAAATGTTAGATGTAGTTTAAGACTAGGACATGGAAGGGATATTCTACACAAATCCGTTAAACTGGCTTTGAGATCCAGTGACCTGAAGATTTTACATATATTGGCCTTTCAGTTATAATACCGATGTCTACTGAAATACATGACGGCTCTTTATCAAAACCTTCGGGAAGTTTTGAGTTTGATTTTGCTTCCGTAGTGCGACAGTGTTTTACAAGCAGACTAGATTCCTTTAGCTTGTCGGCAGTTTAGAGGCTAACAGTCTTTGACCTATCTTTCTATTAACTAAATACCGAAGTTACTGTGAATTTATTTTCTGCATATGCACATTTCGACAAGATATGTCTCCTCAGTGCAGATAAAATCTAAACCTTTGGAAGACCATTAACTCAAAATTGTTCAAAAACTGATAGAGAACAAATAACCAATATGACCTAAATGTAAAGCCAAAATCAGCTAAGGACAGAGCTTTGCAAGAGGGAGATACTCCTTTGTTTCAACAAAATTTACAACAATTTAGATATTGCAAGGTTCCAAATAGAATCGGCTTTCGGGTCAAAATTACGTTTTGTCATTTATTTTCTTTTTCAAGATAGTGGTCATAAAGTTAATAGACTACCTGTATTGGGTTTTATTCGAATGTTTATTATACTATAGGGACACGGGATAGAGAAAGGGGAGGTTTGGGTACTTATCAACCGGTTTAACCCTACCTCTGGCTTTTACTAGTACCAGTACCAAGTCCGATTATCCCGAGTTCCTATCGTTATTTATATTATTCTCTTGTCTTCATGAGTGTTTTTCTAGTTCAGAACTATGGGATGTGATTGTAGTTTTTCGACCAAAATAGGTGTTGACTGTTATCCTCTGTTTGTAAGCTATATCTAGAATAAAGTTTCCTAACCTGGAACCTAGGTTACTTCATCTTGTAACAACTAAGTGGTCGACTATGAGAGGTAGCTGACGATTAGTTGTTAGAAAAGATACTTAAAGTAATATCAGATCCACAACATAACTATAGTAATTTTAATGATATAACGTAATCGGTGATTCAATAATTTAAAAAATACATAAGAAAAATTTGATGTGTCTAAAAATAAATTTATTACCTAATTAACGTGTCTTGCCTCAATAAGTAAGCATGAGTGGACTATACTGGTTTAATATCCGGATGTCAGCATTTATTTGTATAACATATTTAAGTATTTATCTATGATTTTTGATGGTCCTTTAGCCAGTTTTAGTTTGTTTCATTGTAATAAATTGCATAAAAAGGGCTACGCCGAGCGCAGCATGATACGACCGCAGCATGTCAACACTGAAATTTGAGCAAGTGTAATTCAAAAGTGAATGTGGACACAGGAGAGAGCTGGATGGACGATTGGCACAGTAATTATCTGGACACATACTAAGGAACATAAAAATTAGCACTTTTTGATACCTCTGTTAGAGTTATGCTAAATCCTTTGACATACCACCGAAAGCTTACATAAGACTAAGAGGAATCCAAAGATAAAAATCCTGCCCAAATCCAACTAAAAATAAAGATTTAACATATTTTGAAAAATTGCAATTTCGGCCTTTTGATCCCGTTTAGCTCAGAAACATTATGAGATACACAAAATCTGTTAGCATACCTCTGAAAGCTTACAACAAGAGGAATCCAAAGAAATAAGTCTCATCGAAATCCGATGAGAAATAAAGATTTCACATATTTGTTAAAATTGCAATTTTGACCCCTTTGACCCCTAATAGCCTGTAAAAAGTAAGAGATAATAAAAATCTGTAACATACTACTGAAAGCTTAAGACAAGACGAATGTAAAAAAAATCTAATCGAAATTCGATGAAAAATAAAAATTTAACGTAATCTGCACATTCGCAATTTGGCCCCGTTTGGCCCCTCATAGCTCGGAAAGGAAACAAGTTATCAAAAATCTAAAAGTTCAGCGCTATGTTTAATTTTCCTAAGGAATCTATTGCAAAAAAAAAGTGCATTAAAATCGGACTAAAAATAAAATTTTTGAGATTTGCCCCTTTTGGGCCCCATTTATCTCATGAACGGTACCTGCCGCGGGAAATCTGTTTACACTACTAATTGGAAAGGAGCACACTGAAAGAAACCGCATCAAAATCTGATAAATAGTAACAATTCTACAGCCAGTTATGTAAAAACACCCAATTTTGCCTTTTTTGGCCCCTTTTTTTAAAAACGGGAGGAGCCACAAATTCCAAAATCACGCAAGGTCTTCCTTTTGTGCCAAGGAACATTGTGTTAAAATTTCATAATGATTGATCAATTGAAACTTAAGTTATTGGCCAAAAACAAATGTGTCTACAGACGACGACGCGGACGACGACGCGGACGACGACGACGACAACGACAGCACCATACCATTATACGACCTAAATTTTTTTGCGGTCGTATAAAAAGTGTATACAGCCCATTGAAATTATTGCAGTTGGAGTGAACATACATGTATGTGTTATGGTCTCATGTTCAATTACTCCATATCCTTTCGTAAAATATTTAAGAAAAAAAATGATAAAAAAAGTTTTTTCATGAAGCCATTTGCCGTCTAGCGGGAAATGGTAGTTGTGTTGCTTTGAATACTTGCAGTAAATAAAAAAACATATTCACTTTGATTTACCGTAACTTGGTGCAGATGTATTTTTCAAATGCATAAACTTTACAACTTCTTTTTTTTATGGCTCAAATTTGTTTTGTCTAGTTTCGCAATGAAAACTGTCCGATAAGTTGACTCATTCTTCTTTTCATAACATTTTTACTTTCATCATGTTAACATTTATCATTATGCTATTCAGATGAATGAATTTGTGTGTTTTATCGCAAAAGATTAAATTGTCAGTCAAATGCATACTCGGTCTGCTATTTTTTATATTTTCGTATTCATTCAAGTTGAAAAAAACACATTTGATCTGAAGACGGTAAGTGAAGCTTCTGATGACAATCAAAAAGTAGTGAATAACGTCTTCAAACTTGTGTTAACTGCAGTTAGCAAAAAAAAATCGGGGGGGGGGGTCTGCTTTACAGAGCTAATTAAGTTTTGTATGTCACAATACATGCCAAGTCTGTTTGTATACAACTAAGACTGCGTCCAAATACACAATCTGTTAGAATGTCCCATATATACTGTCAACTGTAATATATAATTTCGAAATGTTTCAAATGATATTGTCGAAACACGACATTCCGAAATGATTTCAAAGAAATTCCTCTATACTATAATTTTATTCCAGTTTAACTCGTTAAAAATGCCGTTGAGTAAAATCTCTGCCACAAAAAGACAAAAAAAATTATTGAAATAAAAGAAATAAATAAATAATAAAGGAAACATTAACTTGAAATTTTTAAATTTAAATTCAAAGCAAAAAAAAAAATCGTATCGGATGCCATAGTTTAGCGTAATGTACATAAGACCAGATCATAGTTAGATAATCTTTCTGGTATTCAGATACAAGGAATGGGTTCAATCATATAAAAAATAGATATTTAGATTATTAAATGAGCTTTTTTTCTATTTGTTTTATTTCAAACGAAAATTATACATAAGATTATGCACATTAAAAAAAACATTTTATAAGTAAAGTTAATATTGAAACAATCTATATACATCGGCTAACGTATACCGAAGCAAGAACGAGGAAAGGGGGGATTCCAAAGCCATAAATCCAAAATCACGGCAATTCACAGCCAACACGATTTGAAACAGTATGACAAAGACAAAATAAACCTGCAAAATGAACAAGAACGCCACAAAACTAAAGCACTAGCAGTGTGTAGCCCTATAAAAACTGAAGTATCATCAGGTGCTCCGGAAGGGTAAGCATGATCTGCTCCACACATAGCACTCGTCACACAGCCAGGTTGAATATCATATTGAAACATCTGATTTGTGGCGATATGTGTTGAAAAACGTCATTTTAAAAATACATTATAGCTTTAACATTTTCATACCAATTGCAAACAGCTGATGAACTGCACGACAAATATTCATGACTTTTATTGGACAGGGCCAACCAAAATACTCAAACTTTATCAAACACGGGAAAATCTCAGGATTATCACAGAACATCAACTTTGTATTTTTGAAATTTCATTATAACAAGACTTCAAGATTGTCTTGGATCTTTGAATTTACATTCATAACCAAATCAAAACTATATTAATTAATTACCTTTTATTGCATGTATATTGTCGCAATACATGTACATTTATCCAAGTTAGATAATACTAGTATTAATGAGACAACTTATAATAATATCAAACGCTGATATTTTTTTATTTCAAATGAAAAAAGCATAATTTTCCAATAACTTTATCGTTTTTGAAATTGTCAATGACAGCCATGATCAGACATTTCATTCATTATCAACTCATTAGCCTCGTATATCTTCAAAGAGCTCGTATAGTATCCTTTCTAATATATCTGGAAAAAAATATGATTTATTTAATTAATTTAATGCTTTATTTAACGAGGATTACAAACAGCCCGAGGTTGCTCTCCTAAACATAAACAGACAAGACAATATATAATACAACTCACATTTACATACTCTCACACATAAAACAAACACATGTTATCGAAAATCAAAACCATACAAATAAATTATATAAAACGTTTACTGTTTTCAATAAATTCAAACACATATTGAAATAACATTTTGTTGTCATCCATTAAGAAATCATCATTTCCAAATATAAAGATTTTAACTAGGTAGTTGCACAAAATTTCTTGAAATGATATTAAGTTTACATTTGGACAGAGTAATGCATTAACTTTTTGGAAAAACAAAGACCTTATATTTTCATATTGATCACAGTAAATAAAAAAGTGTTCAATGATTTCAGGTTTTTTAGTATCACATCTATTGCATAACCGTGAGGAAATTAAATTATAGTTAAACAAATGATCATTTAGACCACTCAACCCAAGTCTAATACGTGTATGATTTACTTTACCCACACCATGACCATATGTATAAATCTTTTTACTGTTCGATTCGCAAAAATGTTTGTTAATTTTATCTTTAAAAACATTTACTGAAGTTGATAATTAATAATCAGCTGGAATCTTATTCCATTCTTTGATAGTTGATGGAAAATAAGAAGATAGAAATTTAACTGTTCGTCCATATAAAGGTAAAATATTATCCATGCGACGCAAGTTATAATTTTGTGTATTGTGAATAATTAATGGACAGCAATTATATAACAACGGCAGTAGAATACCGAAGGAACAAGGGAAGCGATAACTACAAAAATCGAAGTCCAAAGACATGGCAAAAACGGTAACAGATCAAAACAAAGACAAAACAAGGACGTGAGACAGCTACAATGCACGGAAATAAAAGGATAACATCAAGAACTAAGGCACTCATAGTGTGAACTCCCATGAAAACCGGGAGTGACATCAGGTGCTCCGGAAGGGTAAGAATGTCCTGCTCCGCTAGCGGCACCCGTCACACTATCAGTGAGTCAATCTAGGGTTGAGTCAAATCCGATTCTGTCAAATCCGTAATATAGTAATAAGTAATTAGGACACTCATGGTTAATTATCTTAAATAATAAATTTATTTTAGGAATTTTACGTCGTGTTTTGTTATTCTAAAAGCACCAGTAATAAGAATTGCAGCTCTTCTTTGTACCTTTTCAAGATCACATTCACTTTTTAGACAGTTATCATACAAAATATCACAGTAGTCAAGAATTGGCAAAATCATACTTTTATATAATTTTTTCGAAACAAATTCTTGGTAAAAATCTTTTTATCCTGGACATAATATCTAATCTTTTATTTGATTTCTTACATATTGCAGTAATATGATTACTCCAGGATAAAGTTTCACACAAAATTAATCCAAGATGTTTGTGTTCTTTACCTGTTTTAAAATCACATTATTCAAAATAAGATCTGGCTGTTGGATTTCTTTGTTTATATTACAAAATATCATATACTCAGTTTTATTTGGATTAAATGTAACTCTCCATTGAGAGGCCCATTTACTTAAATTATCAAGATCTTTATTTAGCACATTAAAAGATTCTAAATTTTCAATATCTTTTAAAAATGTTGTGTCATCAGCGAAGAGTTTCATATCACTTTCAATATTCTGATTTATGTCACTAATATAAACTAAAAACAATAAAAGTCCTAATATGGAGCCCTGGGGCACACCAGCATTAGTATGTTGAGCTTTTGAGGAATTTCCACTAATAACAACTTTCTGTGATCTATTGAACAAGTAATTTTCAAGTAAATGAAGTAAACTTCCACAAATTCCAAATTGTTTTAATTTAAAAATTAGACCATCATGCCAAACTTTGTCAAATGCTTTTGATACATCCATAAATACAGCACATACATTTCTACCATTATCTATAGATTTTTAAATGTTATGGATCATACTGAGGAGTGAATTTACAGTTGAATATTTTTTTCTTGAAACCACTATAGTTTTCAATAAGAAGTTCATTTTCAACCAGATAATCATACAGTCTTTTAAAAATAATTTTCTCTAAACATTTTGATATTGTTGGTAGTAATGCTATTGGTCGATAATTAGTCTTGATTTGTTGAACTCCATATTATATACAGGGCAAATGTTAGAAATTTTCCACATGGATGGAAATACTCCATTTGACAGACAATAGTTAAATATTTTTGTGAAAGGTTTACATAAGGACTCGGCACATTTTTTCAGAACAATATTATTTTACCCATCAGAACCTGAAGACTTGTCTAAACTGATCTTCGATAGTAACGTAAAAACTTCATTCTCATCTGTTTGCAAAAGGCCTAATGTATTATTGCAAAGCAAATTAAATGGGGGAAGGGGATATGAATTTGTGTTATCTAATCTCATATGTGAAGAAAATAGTGTGTTGAATATTTCAGCTTTTTGTATTTCATCTGAAACTGTATTGGAGTTTTCACTGAGGGGTGGTATACAATGCTGTGATTTCGAACCCTAAATGGATTTACTTAGTGTCCAGAATTTTTTCATCCGAAAGTTTATTAATAGTGTATTCAGTATACCTACTAATAGCATTGCGTTTCATTCGATTTGCTTCTCTTCTAGCTATTATGAATCTTAATTTGTTTTCATCACTTTCAGAATTTTTAAACCTATGAAATGCTATGTCCCGTAATCTAAATACCCGCCGTACCTCATTTGACATCCACGGTTTATCCTTTGGTCTAATAGTTACTATACCTTATTGGGGATATATTCATGTAGGACTGAAATTATCAGTTTGTATGTATAATCAACAATATCATCTATATCATCATATATAAGGAAAGCATTGTCAAAAGGAGCGGATAGTTAGGCATTATTCAAATCATTAAAATCAGCAGTTTTGTTTTCCCAAACTTCACGAGAATAAGCATGTTGCTTATAAGTTTGAATGTTTAATTTACAAAATATGGTACAGTGATCTAAATTAGATAAAGGGGAAGTAACAGGGGAATCACTTATCATATGGGGAACATCACAAACAATTAAGTCGAGCAAGGTTGCTGTATTTTCCGTATACCTTGTAGGCTCATTAATTAATTGATCAAGATTTCTGGAGACTGTCAATTCAAACAACTGTTTTCTAAGTTCACTGTTTTGGTGATTATCATACCATTTTATACATGTATCATTAAAATCACCCAGAATTAATATTCCATCAGGTGCATTTGACTTGACAATATCAATAGAATCCTGTAATTTTGTCAAAAGCCGGCTGATTTGGAGGTCTATAGCAGGTGCCAATTAAGAAATTGAAATTTTCAACTTGAATTTTAACCCATATTAACTCAATACCAGCAACTTTATACATTTCCATTCTATTGGATTTAACTGAATCTGAAACAAAAATGCAGACACCCCCATATCCCGTATCATTTTCACGATCACGTCTGTATAAATTGTAATTATCTATATTTTTTTTCATCGTCAGGGATTTTACTATTTAACCAAGATTCTGACATACAAATAATATCAAATTTTTCAGTTGTACATAATACTGATTCAATTTCATCTATTTTAGCGGTAGTACTCATTGTATCTTTATCCAATGCTAGTAGGCTTCTTGAATTTATATGACATATTGAGAGATTGTTGTGAAGGGGACCTGGATTTGGATGAACATTTCCAGAAATAAGTAGCAATAAAAATATAACAAGTGCAAGTTTGTACTGTGATTGACACATTTCAATTACTGTGATACAAGTACAAAATAAGTACATGTATTGTAACATACTTAAATTAATATTATATAATACAAATAAAACATCATTTTTCTTACTCTGTCTCAAATTCCATGATCCAATACTAATACGGTATTGTTGGACACTTATCATAATTAAGTTTAAGATAACACAATAATGGATGACAACATTCAATACAAGAATAAAATATAAACAAAACAAAATAAGTAACTCTCACACAACTCTTGCACACAAACAAGCATATATCAACATATATGAAATAACAAAATACCGAGGTTACTGTGAATTTAGCATCTGCATATGCGCATTTCGACAACTTATGTCTCTTCAATGCAGATAAAATCAAAATGTTTGGAAGTCCATAAATCAAAATAGGTGTAAAACTCATAGAGAACAAATAACCAATAAGATCTAAATAGAAAAGCTAAATAAGCTAAGGACAGAGCTATGCAAGAGGGAGATACTCCTTAACTTTAAACAAAATTTATTAAAATTTAGATATTGCATGTTTCCAAATAAATTCGGTTTTCGGGCCAGCACCGAAGTACTGGCTACTGGGTTGGTGAGTACCCTCGGGGACTAACAGTCCACTAGTAGTGGCATCGGCCCAGTGGTAACAAATAACAAAATACCGAGGTTACTGTGAATTTAGGATCTCCATATGCGCATTTCGACAACTTATGTCTCTTCAGTGCAGATAAAATCAAAATGTTTGGAAGTCCATAAATCAAAATAGGTGTAAAACTCATAGAGAACAAATAACCAATAAGATCTAAATAGAAAAGCCAAATAAGCTAAGGACAGAGCTATGCAAGAGGGAGATACTCCTTAACTTTAAACAAAATTTATTAAAATTTAGATATTGCATGTTTCCAAATAAATTCGGTTTTCGGGCCAGCACCGAAGTACTGAAAATGATGAAAGAAACACAAGTCACAAAACCAAACGCCGCAGCGCAAGTAAACCTGTTTACCCAGGATTTAAGTAAATTTGTGTATATTTAATTAATTGCCCTCATCAATTTTATATAGAAGTGGACAATTTATCTAGGTAATGTATGATACTAGTTAAAATGAAATAAAAAAAATATATATATAATAGTGCAGTTTTTGCAATTTACAAAGGGATAAAAGATAATTTATCTCGAAAAACTTTTGCCATGAATAACAAGCATCAATGCCCAGTACCACTTCATAGTACAACACCAAACCTATTATCTTTTAATATGTCTTGATATATGTTTCAATTCAGCATGTTTTTTTTAGAACATATCAACCAGACAAAATAGTATAAAACATACACTAATTAAGAATGCTTAAATAATTACATGTACTCTGCACAAGTTAGAACCTTTGGGTAACTACATGTATATTATAATATATACAAATAGCATAAGATATACATTTGCATTTTTTTCAATGAATTTTGTTTTAATTAATTATTTAACTATTTATCTACATTGGAAGTATGCCAAGAAGGATAACTCAACCTTATCATGAGTGACTGTAGATACTCTACTTGATTTAGGGATTTATATCAGTTCTATTTATTTGTGTTTATTATATTTCCTGGGAGTATGCCAAGAAGGATAACTCAATCTTATCATAAGAGAGTGACTGTGAATTGGGATTTGAGGGTGTATACAATATAGTTTTCAATGACATCCACAGGACTGGACTACATTAAACCAAATAATTTATTCAAAGGATTACTTAATTGCATTAAGTGAATTTACATTAATCCTATATATTTATATATTTTAAGTTTCTTTATTAGAAATGCATAATTTTACCCATGAGGGTTGAAAGCATTTATACAGACATATATAACTCAGCTGTTAAACTTTTGCTAACTTAATTACTAGGACTCACTACATAACACATATCATGTATATATGTATATGGCCTAGCTGTTTGAAATCTACAAAATTAGTGATTATGGCTAATTATTTTATCGCTAATATATAACATAATGATAGCTCATTCAAATTGATAAAGATATACAACTGTAAGCACCATTGCATAATGAAATAATGGGGCAATATACTTTTATCATCACCTATTGAATAATTAAATGAATGGCATTTAATGGCACCTTATGTGATACTTAGTCATAACATGATAATTAGTCCATAAGGATACTTGCTGAGGTTAACATATAAAATTTAGGAACATGTACTTAGAGCAAAAGCTAAGTATTGTAGGGTATCTATCAGAAAGGTGCATTTTGGAAGCAGAGGGTTAACATTATATCATATTTGTCTCTTTAATTACATTGGATTACCATTTAATGGTACCTCATGTAGTTTTTCAAGAAAATGTATTTAATATCAAGTATATACTAGTAGTACAATTAAGCATTCTATTTAGGATTTTGTTATGTATGTAAGTTATAATCTCTGTTCATGACAGGGATAAATTCACAATATCCCTCATGAGGCGAGGTAAATATATAAGCATACCACTTTTATTTTTATATGAAACTCATCAAAATTACAAGCTTCTTTCTTAATTTCATTTATTTATCTAATTAGTTTTGGACACTCAAGCACTTTAATAGGGCACTGATATACATCCATTACCGATTATATCTATTATATCTATTAATTTGAACTATCTTTATATCTGAAAGTAATTAAGTACATGATATACAAAATATAACAAAGAGCAAAAAGCAAAAATAATGCTACTAAAGCAAAACAAAGCTAGCAAAACTAAAGGAAAAGCATTGCATCAAGCATAGAGCATGTACTCACCATATAATATGTACAACCTAGAAATATAAAGAAGAAAAATGTTTATTTGACAAATATTTGATAATTGACGATTAAGTAGATTACCAAAAGTACCTATCAAGCATAATAACAAATTGAAAAATCATCAAATAGTTCCCTGTGAAAGTTCTAATGCACATCGACATCTATCATTCTGAAACATACTGATGGGTCTTCACCTCCTCTCGTACTTGGCATGTGTCCCTATCGTTAAGTCTCGTTTCAAATTTAAGAATTGTACCCTGTACTCTTATCCTAGTTTTTAGTTTTTCCTCGGTTCTAATTCTGCAAGCAGTATTTGACAGGTCATGCCTGCATTTTTTCATTATGACCGGCAGGTCATCCAGCATTCTGATTCGTTTACCCGACAATTTCGGACTTCTGGATATAACAAGCTGCTTGTCACTAAAATGAATAAAGCGAACAATAACTGCACCAGGACCTCGTCGAGCGCGACCGGATGAGGGAATACGATGTGTATTGGCTATAGGTATGCTATCTGCTTTTTCACGATCAATATTAAGATCATTGACCATTAAGTTGTATACAGTTTCATTTACATTTTCGTGCAGGGGTTGATGAAGCCCATATATTAGTATATTGTATTTTCTTTCGTGCTTCTCCAAGAGAATTTGTTGCTCTCGCAATTTATCAAGCTTACTTTCAATGTTTTTCCTAACTAGTTCAAGCTTTATAGCCTCAGCTAACTCGTTTAATTGCACATCCATAGCCTGAACCCCCCTCTCTAGCTCATCATGACTGGCACGTAGTGTTTTTACCTCCTCCTTTGTATTGTGCAGATCAAGTTGTACAGAAGTTATATCTGATTTAACTTCATTTATTGTTAGAGACATCTTAGAGTTATTTTATTTTCAATAGAGTTAATAGATGTGGACACGTCTTTCAACTGTGATGAAAATCCATTTACCTTATTATCAATACCCATAATCAATGATTTTAAGTCAGATATCATCTCCGCAGTCGCCATTCTGTAAGTAATACTATGAAGACTGATGAGGACAAGGAAAACAAAATATAAATAAAGTTTTGTCCAAGTTATCGCACAGACATGACAGAGTCACTCAACGTATCTATAGCTAGTTTACCACATTTTTAGTTCTCAGTGCGTGATATTAAATTACTTGTTTAATTGTACAGTTATACAGTTTTCATAGCATAATTTCACATCTGGGTGGACAAAACAAACTTTTTTTAACCTCCTGAAATTTTCATGGGCGCTGCCATTGCGGGTACGCTTGATTATTTGAATTATTTCGAAGTTCTTGCGAGAAAAAGCTTCCGTCGTCGGAGTCATAGTCCTTTTTCCTACTGAAGTTGATATATATCGCCATCCTCTCTGTATATTTACACTCCTATTTAGCCCTTTTTCCCCCATCAATAGTTATCAAAAAAGTGTTAGAAACTGTCTAGTATATTTTCTTATTTCTGTAGGTTGGAAAGCTAATTTTTTACTACTGTCTTCAAAGAAGATCTTCACTATATCTTTCTCTACGTGTTGATTTTTTTCTATAACAGAATATTGGTATTTCCGTACTCTATAAACTGTTATAAATTGTGTCATTTTCTCAGAGCGTTTCTCATAGCAACCAAAAGGAGTTTAATCACACTAGGTTTTTTTTTTTATTTATTTCGGGTGACCTTGCCTTGTATTTCTTATTCGGATCTTATGTCCGTCTTTTGGTATTTTATAATAAATTATAAAGCACACATTTCATTTCGTGTGCGGTGAAAAAAAATCTTTTGTTTAATTGGATTAAGGAAAATCAATCAATTTATAATCTGTTTAAATAAATGCCACCGGAGGAATGACTGCATGCACTAGTAGTTTGAAAATAGATCTGCAAAACCTCCTAGCAAAAATTGTATACATTTAGGTAGATAAAGCCATTTACAGCTATACAGAAGGGCGATTGTTTCAGAAGAGAAAAATAAGCATTCACACAACGAAGAAAAATACTATTTGAAGTTCGTGAGAACAGTTATTTGCAAAACTTTGGATCGTTTGTATTTCAGTATTTATGTTAATGAATGCGGGATAAATGACAAAAGCGGTCCAATGACAAACTATTGATTGATTTTTTATTTTTGATCTTTATAATTCAGGAAAATATTGTATTTGAAAAACTTTGATTAATGGTATCCGAACTTTCAACGTATTTTGGTTGGAAAGCTTTCTTTATGGTCAATTAATTTGGGATTGAAAGCCTTTAGTCTCCACTGTTCCATTGCCAAAGGAGACCAAAAAAAATCACAAAAACCCCAAAAAATAAACAAAAAAAACAAATATCACACACACGCGCAAAAACAAAACAAAACAAAATAAATAAAAACAAATACGACAATAAAAAAAACTCCAAACGAAACATTAAAAACAAATACAAAAAAAAATGAAAATAATAATACTAGTAAATAAAAGCAGTGACATTCGCAATTGATAGTGATGTAAAAATTATCATGTTCATAGAAATTACATCCTTTGAACATTATCGTTTTTATCATTTCTTTGTCCTTTTTTTATTTATCGATTGATAAAAACACATTCTGAAAGTTGCGTTTTAAATCTGCTTGAACAGAAGGTTTATAATGAAGGCCAATTACGTTTTCAAATATGTAGCATCAATGTCGTTTACTTATAATTTCTTTTGTTTAGTTCTTCACACTTTTGTAAGACGTCATAGTCAGCAACGTGACGTTCAAATGTGATGACGTTTTGCTCAAACCGTCTATCTAAAATTCAAATTCAATTATCTGTGTCAATAATCATTTAATTATTTTTCACTTCTTGAATACAGGCAGTTAATGAAAGTACTCCTTTTCATTTCTAAAAAGAACATATATGTCCGTGTGGCAGCGGTTCGGTGGTGGACAGATATGTACGTGTGGCAGCAAGAGGGTGAAAAAACAATTTAATGTATACCAAGTTTTTTCCCTTGACTATTTTGTGTTTGAAATCGTACATTTAGTAATTTTTTTCAAAGATTTTGATTCTCAGAAAAATCGTTTTTCATTATTTTGAGGATTAGCAATTCAGATCTGTAATTTTTAACAATTTAAAGAAAATTGGAATTTTCTTGAACTAGCATTTCAAATTTTAGAAAAAAAATACTTGGTCTGAGTTGGATTAAATTTGGACGTCTTTCAAATCCGTTTGAACCCTTAAATTAGCAATTATGAAATTTTGTACCATATTTACCCTCACAAAATGATCTGGTAGCAAATTTGAAATCACAATGTTCCATATTGCAGTTATATTGTGGAAAACGATATTCTCATATTGAAGGAATGGTTCTATCTTTGGTTACGAAATTCGGATTTTCGGTTATCCTTTCAAAAGCTAGAAAAAAACCATAACGTGCTTCATGTGTAGGCTTATCGTTATTCAAAATTGTACAGCTATATCTTTCCAGTTGTTTCCTTAGTAAAACGTTAACGATAGTGATGCTTAACTTTTGACGGATTGTATAGTATTCAATTGTTAAAAAATAATGATTTCCTATAGTAGTTTTGGCATGGGAAGGTAATATTTTCATGATTTTTTCCATTCCTAGTCCTGAAGAGGTCTAAGAAATTAAATATAACGCCTACCCATGTTTAAACTACATGATTGCTTCCTTGAATTATTTCGATTCAGATGATGACAAATACGGCTTTTTGGAAAAAAAAGCGGGCATAAGAGTGAGTTTGTATTGGTGGTTCCATTTACTGATTTGGAAGTATTTTTCACTGCTAAATTGAGTTCTATTTGAAAATGAATAACATTTACAAATTTAAAAATAGAATAACAATTGAAAATATGCAAGACGGTGAGCATGAGGCACTTGTCGCTAGGTTAAACCGCGATTGTTGATTTCAGTACCTTGTCTTCCAGCTAGTTATAAATTTCTTTAATTTTGCAATAGTCGTCACGGCTATTTTTGTGATTCGTGTATTTAATAAAAGGCTACGCCGAGCGCAACATGATAGGACCGCAGCATGTTGACCTCTGAAATTCAAACAAGTGGCAATTAAGTGAATATGGACACAGTAAATAGTTTGATAGAGTCATCACATGGACATAATTAGGTACTTTACACAGTAATTGGAAAAAATAGTAATGGTGCATTACATGATACCCCGCCATGTTTCACAAAATTTCAAAGTTTAAAGGGGCATAACTCCAGAACCCCTTGGACATCTGAACCAAAAATCATACTTGGCCTGAGTTTTGTGGTATACAAGTTACATATCAAGTTTGAAGACAATATATTATTTCATTCACAAGTTATCAGTCGGAAACCCTAAAATTCACAAAATTTCAAAGTTTCAAGGGGCATAACTCCAGAACCCCTTATACCTCTGAACCCGAAATCGAACTTGGCCTGAGTTTTGTGGTATACAAGTTACGTACCAAGTTTGAAGACAATATATTATTTCATTCACAAGTTATCAGTCGGAAACCCTAAAATTCGCAAAATTTCAAAGTTTCAAGGGGCATAACTCCAGAACCCCTTGGCCCTCTGAACCCGAAATCGAACTTGGCCTGAGTTTTGTGGTTTACAAGTTACGTACCAAGTTTGAAGACAATACATTATTTCATTCACAAGTTATCAGTCGGAAACCCTAGAAGTCGCACAATTTCAAAGTTTCAAGGGGCATAACTCCAGAACCCCTTGGCCCTCTGAACCCAAAATCTAAGTTGGCCTGGGTTTTGTGGTAAAGAAGTTACATACCAAGTTTGAAGACCTTATGTTATTTCGTTCACAAGTTATCAGTCGGAAACCTTTGGGGGACGGACGGACGGACGGACGGACACACGGACGGACGGACGGACGGACACACGACTTGGGGTATCACATAATACCTCGCCACTATGTGTGGCGGGGTATAAAAAACGGGAATATAAAAAATAGCCATTTTGATTTCTTAAAGCTCGTTACCGTAAGAGCCACACAAAATCGGTTACATATTACATGTACTGAGCTTACAAAAAGAGGAATCACAGTGAACTCCAATGAAAAATAAAAGTTTACATATTTTGAATAAAAACTACAATTTTGGACACTTTCACACCATATAGCTTGGAAACGGTAAGAGAGACGTCTATACGTTGACATACTACTTAAAGCGTACAACAAGATTGATTGATTGATTAGTAAGAGGTTAACATCTAGTAAGCAATATTTCAGCTATATCACACTACTAATCAATATTTTGACTGCTTTTCCATAGTCAGTTTTTGTTGTTTTTTTTTCTTATTTTTTATTTATTTATTTATTTTTTTTAACTTAAATTAGCTGTGGTGTGTTCAAAATTACTATGCTGTGTTGATTGAAGGCTGATAGCCCTTTTTAACACTAGTTTTGACTGAAAATTTCTGTCCAGTTTTGTGCCAAAACATTTCAGTCGCTTTAAGTCTTTGCCTGGGTCGTAAATGATTCAACTATAATGAGTCATCGCTGATAAGTCATTCTCAACGACATCTGAGAAAGTCTGTCTAGTGTTGAGTCAACACTGACCGGCCATTTTAAACTCTGCATGCATTGTAAAAGACTGGTCCATATTCAAAACACTACAAAAGTCAAATTGTCTGAATTTACAAATTTTTGATCCGAATTTGTCTGAAAAATGACTCGACATCCTTAATGTGACTTGCTTTGTACTGATTTTTCTCTACAAATTACTAATTGCTTTAATTATGTTTTAAAATTCTTAAGATTTTGAAAAAATCTCGACATTCTTAATTATGTCTTATGGGATTAAGAGTGTCATATTTCAGAAGCATTCGATAGCCTCGGGTTTTATCCACTCAAACAGGGCTTTTTTCTTTCTTTTTATTTATTTTTTTTTTTTTATTATTTTTTTTTTGCACATGGGTCATATTTTCATGGTTAATGGTCACTTTAACATGCATAAAATAGATAATATGCAAAATTTTAACGACCAATAAAATCTTTCAAAATCTTAAAACAAAGACTAATTGGATTTCAGAGGTTAGTAGAATTAAAACAAGTGTTCCAAAAAAATTGGTTAGAAACCTTGAGAAAAAATGATTCATTGAATACAAATGTCCAATGCAAAAAAAGATTAACGTTAACAGTAGGAAAAATTCATAATCTAACCAAAAATTCTAATCAAGATATTTTGAAAATCGTACACCTACATAACTAAAGCACTCCTATAGGCTTTACAAAATGGCAAAAAGAATTACATCTAGATTTGCTAAATTTTACAATAAAAAACACATTATCTTTTACATTTAATCACTTAGAAGAAAATAAGTTAAAAATATTTCGGTGGAAGTGATTGCATTACATACTTCCAGTAGAGCCTCATCTACATGTTTGGAAAATAAGCAAAACTAAGTTGTGTGAAAAATGCAAAGTACCCGATACCTATAAACACAATTTCATTGACTGTGAATAATTTGCAGAATTTTGGGATAAATTACATAGAGCCCGCAAAACTATAAACATAAACAACTCATTTAAAAACTTGAAATTTTTAGTAATAGGTTATAAAATAACTGATGTTTTATATTTTTGAATAAATTATCTTCTAACTCTGATAGGTTATGTATTGTATAAAAGCTACTGCATTTCAGATAACAAGAAGTCATACACTGACGTGTACAGTTTGTTTAAACAAGAGTTCACCAAAAGATTGATATTCCAAGAGAAAAGGGGGGAAAAGCCACATATTTTAAAAAAAAAATTGCTAACTCCTTATAAGTTATGCTAATCATAATGTCCTTTAAATCTCACACAATTTGTAAAATGTCTTTATAACGTGTGCAATATCACATGAGTAAAGTCTCTTGTACTTTTAGTAGATGTACAGTCTCATCTGATCCAATAAAGTGAAGAATTTCCAAAAAAAAAATGAATAATATTCAAATAAATTCAAATCAATTTTGAAAAACTGCTTGATATATGTATCTTTATGTTAAGAAGTATGATATTATTTCATGTTCTCAAAAGTGAACTACCGTTGTTGTCGATTCAGTTTACACGTGTCTGTTACTCAATTTCTGTCGAATATGTCTGCTTTTTGTGTAATTATATCTGTCTTATCAAATTATATATGCGTCTCTTCACATATTTGCAAAAACCTTAAATATACTCATAATCTTCAATTGTTATACCTTTTAAAGTCTAAAATCTCTCTTGTCTGGCAAGTTATTGTTTTGATGTAATGACCTTGACTCGATTTTCGGAAAACGAAAGTATGTCAAACATCTAATTTTAAAACCGACTTCGGAATACCAACAACATAATTACGTAAATATGTGAAATAATGTAGTATGTTATATCTCTTTGTAAAATATTAATATATTGTAATCTAACTAACATATCTTATATCTAATTTCACTTAGTATTTCCCTGGATATTTAGTGACTCATAACAGGGATATCCGAAATAATGCTGTACTTCGGAAAATTTGTTAAACAGCAAATGTGCAATAAACTATGTTCTGATTTGTTAAAAAAAATAAAAATTATCAACTTCCAATTATATTTTCATATATTTTAAGGCATATAAACACCTAATGGAAAATGAAGGAAAACTCTAGAGAGAACTGTTTCCGGTCAAAATTATGACGTCTTATATTTTATAAATTCTTACATGGTTTTTCAAAATTTCATGTTCTGTTAGCAAAGTTCTTCAACGCAAAAGGTCAGAATTTTAATTCTTATTACGACATTTGTGACACACGTACTCCCATAAAATTTCTTGACACATTCTCAACAGTCTTAATTTTATCTGAAAATTTCTCCAAACATTCTCATCAATCTTATTTATATATTACATGTCTCAACATATTCTCAGAAGTCTTGATTATGACTGAAAATTTCCTGACTCTTTTGTCAACATTCTTAATTTTACTAGAAATTACTACACAATTTCCAAATGTTCTCGTCTTCTCGACAGATTAGGAAATGCTCTCAACATTATTTATTTTATCTAAACTTTCTTCACAAAATCTTGTTGTTCTTGTTTTGTCTTACTAGTACTTTGTCTTCAACTCCTAAACTTAATTATTAGCAATTCTCATGCGTTATTTATGTTGAAATATTCTTATTCCATATCCTTTCGTATGATATTTATTAAGCACTGCCAATATTTCATTAATCACACATTATTTGTTACAGTTACATGTTGCAGTGTTATAACATATATTTTTTATTTTGCCATTTTATTTCAAAAGTATATGTTCAATCAATATATTTGACCTTTGTACAAGTTGTAAAATTCACTTGCAAGATGTGATTTTATTCTACTTGAAATAAGGCAAAGCTTAAAGCTGATGAATGCTTTCTATATCTCCAAAATAACAAAGTTTTACCCTTTATCAGTCTGTAAACCAATTTGTCCCTTCATTTTTAACACCTTGAGAAAAATTAGATTCATAACATTTCAATTTTTCCTTTCAGCAATTATAAATAAAATAAAGTATATGAATAACTAGATTTACAATTAAGAGCAATTGCCGGCGTCTATCAAGACTCCCCATTCGATGATTCTACCTTACTGACAACCTCAAAATCTACCTAGAAATCAATTTTCGTTGAAAACGGACAAAGTCGAACTTTTTACGTACTTCGGTAGCCATCTTGAAAATGGTGGCCGTTTTGAAATTTTTGTCGCATGGATTCCTTACTTTCATCTTTGTACAAATATGACCTAATTCCTCTAAGCAGTTCCTGAGATATTAAATTCCCAATTTTTGCAACATAAAGAGGCGGCCATCTTGGAAATGGTGGCCATTTTGAAAATTTAAAACTCACCGCATATAACTTCAGATGGTATGCAAAGTTTGAAATCATTCTATCCAGCCATTTTAAAATACTCGCTCGGACAAAATTTATTGGAAGAAGAAGAACTAGATTTGCAATTGGAAGCAATAGCCATTGTCCTTGGATTGTTCTTTTCAGACTGACGGTTTGGTTCTCACTTACTTTTTACGTATTAAGGTGGCCATCTTGGAAACGGTGGCCATTTTAAAAAAAATTTGTCGCATAGATTCCTTTCTGTCATCTTACTGAATCTTTATACAAAATATGAACAAATTGTGCGATGCAGTTCTTGAGATATTAAATTTCCAGTTTTTGAACGTAAAATGACGGCCATCCTTGAAATGGTGGTCATTTTGAAAATTTTAAACGCACAACATATAACTTCAGATGGTGGTCTTACTGTGTGCAAAGTTTGAAATCAATTGGAAGAAGAAGAATAAGAAGAAGAAAAAGAATAATCAGAAGAAACGTAGAATAGCAACCTGTCACCCCGAGCACGTCTGGGATGACATAATAATCAGAAGAAACGTATAATAACAACATGTCACCTCGACTACGTCTGAGGTGACATTACTAGATTTGCAATTGCAAGCAATAGCTGATGTCACCCCGATTCGATGATTCTGCAAGATTCGCAGCATCAAAATCTACCTAGAAATCAATTTTCGTTGAATTCCGACAATGTTGAAATTTTGACGTATTTCGGCGGCCATCTTGGAAATGGTGGTCTTTTTGAAAATTTCAAACGCACAGCATACAACTTCAGATGGAGATCCAACTTTGTGCAAAGTTTGAAATCAATCGGTCTAACCATTTCAAAACAATCGCTCGGACAAGAATTATTGGATAAAAAAGAATGATAATAATCAGAAGTAATGTAGAATAACAACATGTCACCCTGACTACATTTGGCCGGGTGACATAATAAAAGGAAAAAAAATATTATTGCAAAGTAAATAATGTGATTTTGAGGAATTAAATTTACCCAAAATGAAAAAAAAATAATACTAAATGACAAAAGATGAATTAATAGTTAAATAAACATGAGACTTCAGGGAAAACACTCATTTATGGTCAAAAGATTACACACAAAGGCACGATGCACTGTTTATACTTTATTGG
The DNA here is from genome assembly GCA_002080025.1 of Modiolus philippinarum. Lineage (NCBI taxonomy): Eukaryota > Metazoa > Mollusca > Bivalvia > Mytilida > Modiolidae > Modiolus > Modiolus philippinarum. Next base: position 102,962 of record MJUU01054093.1, on the reverse strand, counting down.
AGAGATAAAATGCAGTTGATTATACATTATTTGATAATTATTACCTAACACTTATTATAGTGTTGTCAATCCAGGTGTGAACTTTTAAAATGTAATAACACAATAAATAATCATATACTAGAGTCATGTCAGTGTACACTATAGTATGCAGTAAATAACTTTAATTTAAAAGATATCAATTTAAAATTAATTATTACTTTCTAAACATACAAATATTGTGTTTCTTTATAATAATCTAATGTATCTCATTTTTTTATAATACTTGTTCTATTCATATTTATCTATTCTTAGTATTATTACTAGATTTAGGACCCAAGTACAGTGCTGAGTTAATCTGCGTGATAACTACAGAGTGCATGACTTGTCTTGGCAAGAATATCATTTCACAAATAAAAACACGTTTTAATACAAAACATCCAGCATCACAATGAGAGAATAATGCCACATAGCACCAAAAAAAATTAAATGGCATAAAAGATTGTCCCTATTTTGGCAGTAGATCTATTTTCAATATCATTACGTAGTGTCTTAACAGGTTAAATGTTATGAATCAATATAATTGCATAAAACACTGGTCTGTTTCTTTATTGTGTTTATGTTATCATTAAAAGATTAAATGGTATTTGTTTACATTTATTACTATAAATACACAAGTTTTAAATGCAATAAGTAATTGATGAATCTATTTAAATGCCACTACAACAGGTTAAATGTGTATCTTGATCATTATACATGTAATTGCACAGGTCTATTCCTTTAATATTTTATATTGAAATCGTGCAAACTGTTTTAATTGTTTATTGTTATCATCAATATAATAAAATGTATTTGAATACATTTATTAGTAAAATTCACAAATTTTAACAATAAATGATATTTGAATGCGATTCTTACACCTGAACATCAAGTGTCACCCCCAATATATTTATATTTTCATCATTAGATAATAAGGTATTTGTTTCATTTATTACCATAATTGCACACAGGTTTTTAACCATAAATGAAATTTGAAAACGATTATCATCTCCACTCCATATAACCACGCAAAAGCGTCACCATATTGTCTAAAACATTTACTAGTACTGCTAAGGGCATATCCAAATAATGTACTTACAAAACGACTTTCAACAATCATTACAGCAGTATTTTCACCGCTGGATAGAGCTTACCAAAATTGTAGAGTTCCTTTTTTTTGTCAGTTTTCTTTTACGTTCTGCACGAAATTTCAATTCTTATTTAGACGAAAGTGAGGAGGTTTCATCTTTCCCTGTCAGCTCTTCAATGTTTTGAGAACTGGAGGGACATGAGCTATCGGAATGACCATCAAAAGAAATAAAGAGGTATGGCCACTTTTTCGCGATTTATCATCCTTTGGCACACCTATTTTTAGATCGCATCAAATCTTCTCCAAAACTGTTTTGTCAGGTCACTATCATAACAAAATAGATTCAAATGCATTTTTATACTTTAAGATAAAAGATTTATCCATTAAACTGCCAATTTGAATGTAATTTTAGCAGATTTTGACAATGTTGTAGGGTTGTGTTGAAATTCATTGTAAAGCGGCTCTATAGAGCCAAACTAAACTAAGTGCCATTTTGTTGTGGTTCTCAGTGTCTTTCATGGGAAAATTGATTAAATGAACACAAAATGCTATTTATAGCCACTTCGCTTGCTAATATGTCATAAAATATGTACCCGTGTTGCATGAATTGATTTTATTCCTAGGAAGTACACATACCAGAGACCAACTTACGCGAATTGTATATTTTGAAAATGACCCAACACAGGAACAAAATTCACATCTGAATGGCCATATTTCTTTGCATTCAATCTTGGTATTTGTTGTTTAAACGTAAAACACTGCTTTGAAAATTAAACACAATGATGTTGATTGAGGCGGTTTGTGGGCCGAATTTGACAGAAATTTTGATGCATGGCAGTGGGGTAAGGAATGATATGCGATTGTGCATTACCAATCACGCAATCAAGTATCCTTGGATTAGGGTTTATCCATATCCTTTCTTTGTAATGTTTAAAATACTCCTAAGTTGAAACAAATACAGTTTTCATTCAAAAAGTAATTTGAATTCCTCATTTAATGAATGAAGATACAGACATTTCTATTCTTTTTTTTAATTTTTTTTCCAGAGTTCCTATCCTTGTTTACGTTTATCGTTTGTCTTATTGTATTTTTCATGTGTATTTCCCTGGCAAAGTGTATCATGTAATTGTAATTTTCAGCCATTTTAGATGTTTCCAGTTGTTCCATCTTTTTTTTTATCATATTGTCTCTTCCAACAAAGTATCCGACTTGTATGCCCCTCTTTAAAGATGGCCATTAACCGGGAACATAGTTTTAACATTGAACAATATGGAAATATTTTTTGAAAATCCTCTACTAAAAAAAATATTAAGACTAATTAGAACCAAACCGAGTCGCAATGGTTCTTAGATGGTTCCTTACAAAAAAGTTATCCGACCTCTTCCAAGATGGCCGCAAAAAGCGGACAAAGATTTAACATCGGACCCCATATAGAACATATTCAATGATCTTCTCATAAACAACCAGTCCAATTATAACAAACTAAGTCACAATGATCTTAAGATGGTCCCTTCCAAGAAAAGTTATCCAACATTAAAAGATCTTCTCCTTCGAAAGGACTACCACAAAAACAACCAAACTTAGTCACAATGGTCCTTAAATGGTCTCTTCCAAAAAAGTAGCCGGCATGTCTGTCCCATCCAAGGATGGCCAAGGCTGGTAATATTTTACGGAAGGATATGGAGTGAATGAACATGAGACTTTAACACATATGTTCACTTCAACTGCAATAATTTTAATGAAATGAGCTGTATGGTTATTTCGGAAATTAATTCCTCATCAGCAGCACTAGAACGCAAATATGGAAAATCCATAATTTCAAAAAAAATGTTTAAATGCATCTTAAACATTTTCTTTTTAATTATGAATTTCCTTTGTTTGGGTTCTAGTGCTGCTGATGAGGAATAGATTTCCGAAATGGCCATACAGCTCATTAAAATTACAGTTGGAGTTAACATATGTGTTATGGTCTCATGTCTATTTACTCCATATCTTTTCGTAACATATTTAAAATGTAAGAAAAAACAAATCTAAGGTTCGATCTTCATTTGAGCTTTTATATAGCGGTCGAATCATGGCATATTGTTTACTTGATCGTTTCGTGTTATATGCATATACAAGTTCATACACTTACCTGAAAAGGTATCATGTATCAATGTATCTATGTTTGTTGTCGATGTCGATTCACTGCCCGTCGGCAAATCCATCAACCTTTCCTCTTCCGATTTAATATTCCCTTGATTCAAAGGATAAGTTGTAAATAAAAAAGTATTTCATATGGATAATTATTCAGCTAAATGTAAAAAGAAACGTTGTCATTAAACTAGAGGCTCAGAGACTGAGCCTGTATCGCTCACCTGACAAAATGCTCCTAAGCCATGGATGACCAAAAATATGTTTATTACCAATAAGGTCTAACATTTAGCAAATTCCTCATCAGCGCCACTAGAACCCAAACATAGGAAATCCATAATTTCAAAAAAAAATGTTTAAATTGCATAAACACAAACGAAATCCGAATAATCAGTCATATAGCTAAGGACAAAACTATCATGGAGGGATTTAAACCTTAGGTTTTAGATTTTATACAAATTTAGATAATAGTAATTGAACAAAGTCTAAACATGAGATATTATCTCATGTACAAGTACACCATTTCTAACTAAAATATACAGAGCATACATCTCTAACAAGGGGAATTGTTTTACCAACTCAACACTGCATTTAAAGACAACCTCCTGTATTGAATATTTTACGGAAGGATATGGAGTAAATGAACATGAGACTATAACGCATATGTTAACTCCAACTACAATAATTTTAATGAGCTGTATGATCATTTCGGAAATTATTTCCTCATCAGCAGTACTAGATCCCAAACATGGAAAATCCATGATTTCAAAAAAAAAAAATGCTAAAAATGCAAAAAAAATCAAATTTAAGGTTCGATCTTCATTTGAGCTTTTGAATAAATCGCAAAACGTAATGTCGAATCATGGCATACTGGCTTACTTGATCGTTTCGTGTTATTTGCATATACAAGTTCATACACTTACCTGAAAAGGTATCATGTATCAATGTATCTTTATTTGTGGTCGATGTCGATTCACTGCCCGTCGACAAATCCACCAACCTTTCCTCTTCCGATTTAACATTCCCTTGATTCAAAGGATAAGGTGTAAATAAAAACAGTATTTCATATGGATAAGTATTCAGCTAAATGTTAAAAGAAACGTTGTCATTAAACTAGAGGCTCAGAGACTGAGCCTTTATCGCTCACCTGATAAAATGCTTCTATGCCATGGATGACCAAAAATATGTTTATTACCAATGGGGTCTAATATTTAGCTAAGTTCTCCATTACCACCCGTGTGTCTGTCTTATCCGATTGGAATGAGTAATTTTTGCAAAGGACCTTCTATACATTTAGTTAAATTTGCTTGAATAGTTTCACAGAACATGATGAAAAAGATTGCTTTCTCATACCAAGCTCCAATTTAAACTATGTTCTGCAGTGGAGGCCATGTTTTTTACCGGATCAAAATGAAATGAGTAATGTTTGTAAGGTACTTTCCGAACATCATTCCTCTCAAGTTTGGTGGAATTTGTTTCAGTGGTTTAATAGGAGAAGATAAAAATGTGATTTTCCCATGGAGTCCAATGTAAAACTATGTTCCATGCTGGGGGCCATGTGTTCTATCAGATTGTAATGAAATAAGCAATCTTTGTACAGGACTTTCCATATATCATTCATGTAAAGTTTGGTTGGTTTCAGAGGAGAAGATGAAAAAATGATTTCCCCATAGGGTCCAATTTTAGACTAAGTTCCGCGCTGGCGGCCATGTTTTTTATCGGATCGGAGCAACATTAGTATTCTTTGTCAAGTACCTTTAGTACATCATATCTGTAAAGTTTGGCTGAATTTGCTTCAGTGGTTTCAGAGGAAAAGATGAAAATGTGATTTTTCCCATAGGGTCAAATGTTAAACTTAAGTTCCGCGCTAGCGGTCATGTTTTTCATCGGATCGGAACGAAACAACGGCATTAGAACACCGAAGGAACAAGGGAAGCGATGACTACAAAAAGTCCAAAGACATGGCAAAAAACGGTAACAAATAAAAAAAAGACAAAACAAGGACGTGAGACAGCAATGAGCAATGAGCAATCTTTGTAAAGGACTTTTAGTAGATCATTCCTGTAAAGTTTGGTTGAATTTGCTTCAGTGGTTTCAGAGGAGAAGATTATAATGTGATTTTCCCAGAGGTTCCAATGTTTAACTACTTTCCGCGCTGGTGGCCATGTTTTTTATCGGATCAGAACAAAATGAGCACTCTTTGTCAAGGACCTTTAGAACATTATTCCTGTAAATTTTGGTTGAATTTGCTTCAGCGGTTTCAGAGGAGAAGATGAAAATGTGATTTTCCCAGATTTTTCAATGTTTAACTACTTTCCACGCTGGCGGCCATGTTTTTCATCGGATCAGAACAAAATGAGCAATCCTTGTAAAGGACCTTTAGTACATCATTCCTGTAAAGTTTGGTTGAATTTGCTTCAGTGGTTTCAGAAGAGAAGATGAAAATGTGAAAAGTTAAAAGACGACGGACGGACGGACGGACGGACGACGGACGCCAAGTGATGGCAACAGCTTACACTGACCCTTCTGGTCAGGTTAGCTAAAAAAGTTGAAACATGATAATCTTTGTCTGATGCGAATTTTTACACCGATGGTTTTACAATACTTGTATTTGTATCAGCGTTTTGCGTCATACATTGACTCCCGGGGGGGAGGGGGGTAACCTGGCATATTTTCAGGTAGGGATGTGCCGAATCGATCCTGAAAACTTGCCCCGAATTTATGTACTCACGTAGGTAAAATATACCCAAAATTTATATATCAGCATTAAATTTAGGACCAAAATATATTAAAATACCATTGGTTTAACAAGAAAATAATGAAATATCAAAGATACAATACATTAAATAGGTGAAAAAATGTACATTTTAAAAAATAATCACATTCATTCATAAATTGCCCCATAAAATAATGTCATTTTTGCGTTTTTCGTACCAAAACTAATATAAATTATTTTTTCCTATATGAAATTTATATACAATTGGTTTGAAAGCACACCCAAATATATATATTTCAGGCAAAAAATCATACCCGAATTTTTGTCCCATCCCCGTATACCAAAATAATGGAAGTTAACCCCCGGGATTGACTCCATATACTTTGATGGTCAAAATAGATAATAAATTTAACTTGATTGTAGTTATTTATTTTCATTTTATGCCTATGACGTCATATTTAGCATAATTTTATGTAATATCGAAACTGGCATGGGAAAATTAAGAAGCCTTTAAAATTGACAATAGAAGACAAAAATGTATTTCAAGGACCGTCGAGCTGCAAAATGTAGTGTTAACTGTTGTGTGATATGCCATTTATTCACCAATCTGAGATCTAAGGTCTACATAGTATATACAATCAATTGATAGTGCAAAAAAATAACTCTTGAAAAGACCTGTATAATAAACAAACTGATCTTGAATTCTCAATATCAATAATTTATTTCTTGATCGAAAAATACTGTTAAAGAACCTTTCTCGTAGACCATGCAGATTCGTAATAAATTTGTTTTTTGATGTAATAATTTATTTATAAGATAACAAGATGTGTTTGTGAAACACTACATATGCCCCCAGATTCTACAGTGAAACATATGAATATACCCAATTTAACCCACCTTGACCCTGTGACCTTGACATTTGACCTATTGTTTTGCAAATTTATATTCCTCTTGACTAGACCTATACACTTGCCAAGTATTAAAAGTCTTTCTTTCATAGATCAAAAGTTGTTTATTACCGTAAAAATACCAACTTCAACCCCTTTATTCTGAAACAGATGAAGCCCCTTTGGGCCTCTTGTTAACTGAAGTGGTTTTAATTGTTAAATGTATATGTTTAAACATGCTATAAGAAACCTAAAGAAAATGACTGAATAAAGATCTGACAATTTTTTTTTTCGATTTGTCCCCTTTGGGCCTCCTGTTTCTCAAAACCGGTAAATGCTACCTGAATCTGTCACATACTACAGTTGCGCAATTTCATTAGTAATAACATAAAACCAACCCCGTCTCAATAGGATAAATCATAAGGATTCTTCAGTCAAATGTGTAAAAACAGCCAATTTCCCCCCTTTTTAACCTCTGTGACCATGACCTTTGACCTGACCTATTTTTTTTGCATATTTATGTTCCTCTTGACTAGACCTATACACTTGCCCAGTATGAAAACTATCTTATATAGTTCAAAAGTTATAGCCAAGGTTAAAGTTTCGGACACACAGACAAACAGATAGACTGACATGACAAAAACAATATGCCCCCGATCATCGATCTGGAGGCATAAAAATCTACTGCATATTGATTTAAGTCAATAGGCATACATACCAGAATGAGACTTTGCATTCATAATACGGAAGTCTATATTTACAGCTTCTTTTGCATCTGTGTTGATATCACAAATTTCTACAACCTTTTCAAGAAATGACTTGATAGCTGATCTTCGCAAATAGTTCTCTGTGATGACATTTTTGCGTACTGAAGTGTGTATCGTCAGAGAACCAATGTCTTTACGTTCTAAATAACACCATGGAGTTATTATTTATAAAACATTCGCTGTAACAAGTACGTTTTACCTATAATAGTTATTTCAATACTATGACTACAACTACATTTGTACGTTAAACCAACTCTACCCCTTGAAATGATATTAAACAAGAAACATTCGAGAAAGGGATAAATTTTCCAATGTTCTCTAGATTTCGTAAAGTTAATAGGCGTTTTTATTCCTTAATCTATTTTGCCTTTTATTAAATCTTCCCATTGTATGATTCATTATTTACTAAAAAAGTATTTCTTCATTACAATATTACAGTTTTTAGTACAGTAGGGTGCAGACATGACCTCTCGTCCAATTTAATTTGGGAAGCAGTCATGAGAACAGTCCTAAGTTAACTTGAAGTCCTCCTATTTGGAGGACTTGTTTTTCAATAGACTATCGGAATTTCTTTGGGCACAAACTGCGCGCCTCTCCTAGCTGATCTGTTTATTCACTCTTATGAAGCTGAATTCATCGAAGGGCTTCTTCAAAACAAAGATAAAAACTGGCCCAATCCTTGAATATTAGCTTCCGTTATATAGATGATATTTTGTCGCTAAACAACCCTCACTTTGGTGATTTTCTTCATTTGATCTATCCAAAAGAGCTCGAAATTAAGGATACCACAGACACTTCTACATCAGCCTCGTTCCTTGACCTTCACCTTGAAATTGACAACAGAGGGAGACTTCAAAGTAAGCTGTACAACCAACGCGATAACTTCACCATTCCAATAGTAAACGTCCCTTTTCTTTGTAGCACCATCCCAACAGCGCCGGAATATGGAGTTTACATCTCCCAACTCATTCGCTATTCAAGAGCCTGTGTTCGATACAGTGATTTCCTTGATAGAGCCCGGTTGCTCACAAATAGACTACTTCAACAAGGGTATGTTACCCAAAATTTGAAGTCATCCCTCCAGAAGTTTTACGGTCGACATCACCATCTTGTGGACCGCTATTGGATATCTGTTTCCCAGATGACAACAGATCTTCCCCTTTAAAGCTTAATAATTGTTTCCTCTACCGGATTTGACATGTTCAACACGGCGAGTGTCTTATAAGAAGCAGGAGATGCTAACTCTACCGGTGCACCTGATCTCAACCATGGTTTTTTATTGGGTCTGTGTTGTTTATCTTTCTGTGTGTGTGTGTCTTCATTTTTCTTTTCTGTGCCGTGCCCATGTTGTGTCTCTGACCAGTCATAGAGCCCTGACCGCTCTAACCTGTCATAGAATCCTGACTGCTCTGATTACCCGTATAGCTCTAAAACAATACAAGAACTGTAAATACTCAATATCTAATACAGCGATGGATACGTCCCACCAAGGACGTATATTTAGACGTCCTTTGTCCCACAAACACTGTCCCAAAAGCTGCTTAGTCAGGGATTTGTTCAACCTATCTTAATGTCATCCCTCAAGAAATTCTATGGCCGTCACCATAACATCTTCGAAAGATATGACATGTCAGTATCCCAAATGAAAGTGGACATTTTCAACTAGATTCACGTCTTCCCGGATTTGACTACCGACTTTGACATTTTCCTGGTTTGACCCACTCACAGTGTGACGGGTGCCGTTAACAGAGCAGGTCATGCTTACCCTTCCGGACCACCTGATGTCGCTCTCGGTTTTTATGGGAGTTCACACTGTGGGTGCTTTAGTTCTTTGTGTTGTGTTGTTTTATTTTAGTTTTGTCTTCGTTAGTTACGTTTGTGGTACCGATTTGTCCTTGTCCATGTTTGAATACTCGATAATTACAAGAGCTTTTTTTCAAAATTTAACATGGTACTGTTTGAGGGTTAGAGAAGTTACACGTACCATGATTTTAATTGGTTTTGTCTCAGGGTTAGCAAAAGACATTAACCAATCAGCTACCTAACAGATCTTTCAAAAACATATATGCCTCACTCACCATGTGACGGGTGCTGTTAACAGAGCAGGACATGCTTACCCTTCCGGAGCACCTGATGTCACTCTCAGTTTCACTGGAGTTCACATTGTGAATGCTTTGTTTTGAAAGTTGTGATTTCTGTTTCAGTCCTTTTTGTCTGTCTAGCGTCGTTGTTTTGTTTTGTTTCTGGCGTCGGTGGTTTCTATGTTCTCGTTTTGGCCATGCCTTTGACTTCGATTTTTGTAAATTTCACCCCTTTGTTCCTTCGGTATTCTACTGCCGTTGTTTCCTACCACACGCACACGATTCAAACGACGAACACACAAATTTTTCACACGTTGATTGCAATTCTCTTCAATTTTGCCGAAACCATATCAAAACTATCAGAAAAGAGTCACTTAATTTTATGTTTTCGAAATTTGTAATACTGTAACTTTCCGTCATTTTGTAAAATAAACAATGAGATAAATTAATATATAACACTGAATAAAAATCAGTCCTGTAGTAAAATAAAATTTCCTGCAAACAGCCACAAAAATCAAATATTAGAAGAGGGGCATATTTCATTTTCACGCTTAAATGATGCACCCCCGGATACACAATAATTGGTGTAATGAAACGAAAATTTATAAGAAAAGGCAGACCTGCATTCTATAATGTACCGATGCCCGCAATACTTCAACTTGCTCTTATATAAGAAAAGTCAGATTTTCTTAATTCGATATTATATCGCTGCCCGCAATACTTCAACTTGCTGTTATTTAACCTAAAATATATAACAAAAGCAAGATTTTCTTCATTCGATATTATTCATTATATCGATGCCCGCAATACTTCACCTTTCTGTAATTTAACCTAAAATATATCACAAAATATATGAAAAAAGGCAGATTTTCTTCATTTGATATTATATGGATACCAGCAATACTCCAACTTTCTGTAATTTAAACTAAAATATGTAAGAAAAAGCGGATTTTCTTCATTCGATATTATATTGATGCCAACAATACTTCAACCTTCTGTAATTTAACCTAAAATATATAAGAAAAAGCAGATTTTCTTCATTCGATATAATATGGATGCCCTCAATACATCAATTAATGTAGTTTAACCCAAAATATATAACAAAAGGCAGATTTTTTTCATTCGCTATTTTATCGATGCCCGTATACTTCGTCTTGTTGTAATTGAACCTAAACTATATAAGAAAAGGCTGATTTTCTTCATTTGATATTATATAGTACCCATATTACTTCAACTTGCTGTTATATAACATAAAATATATAAGAAAAGGCAGATTGTCTTCATTCGATATTATATCGATGTCCGCATTTCTTCAACTAGCTGCAATTTAACCTAAAATATATGAGAAAAAGGCAGATTTTTTTTTCATTTGATATTATATCCATGAACGCAATACTTCCCCTAGCTCCATCCTACGGGGTTTTTATATCCCAACTTGTACGATTCGCTCGCATTTCTTCCACCCTTGATGATTTTAATGAGCGTAACCTTACTCTCACATCCAAACTTTTACAACAAGGTTACAGATTTCATAAATTATTAAATACTTTTAAGAAGTTTTACAGAAGATATGAACATTTGATATATAGATATGACGTGACTCGGAAACAGCTAATAAAAAAGGGCATTTCTCATCCTCGATTTTATGGAAATGTTATTAAAAAATGTCAAAAACTGATTAATAATCCAGAAAAACTGGGACGTAACTTACATTCTTTACGTAATAGTGGATATCGACGAGATATTCTGAACAAATCCGTTAAATTGGCTTTGGATTCCAGTGACCTGAAGACTTTACATATATACTGGCCTCTCACTGATACTGCCGATGTCTGCTGAAATACATGAAGACTCTTTACCAAACCTTCGGGAAGTTTTGAGTTTGATTTTTCTTCCGTAGTGCGACAGTGTTTTACCAGCAGACTAGATTCCTTAAGCTGGCCGGCAGTTTAGCGGCGAGCACTCTTTGACCCTTCTTTCAAAATTACGTTTTGTCTTATGCTTTTTCTGTTCCAAGATAGTGGTCATTGAGTTAGTAGTCTACCTGTATTGGGTTTTATTCGCGTGTTTATGATACTATTGGGAAACGGGATAAAGAAAGGGGAGGTTTGGGTACCCATAAACCGGTTTAACCCTACGACTGGCTTTTGCTGGTGCCGGTACCAAGTCCGGCTATGCCGAGTTCCTATCGTTATTTATGTTTTTCTCTTGTTTTCATTATTGTTTTTCTGGTGCAGTTTGCTTGTAAATTGTGACATGTGATTGTAGTTCCTGGCCATTGTAGGTGTTTGCTGTTTTCCTGTTTTTTGTAATTCAATTAATGTAATTTAGCCTAAAATAGATAGCAAAAGGCAGATTATCTTCATTCAATATTATCTCGTTGCTCGCAATACTTCAACTTGCTGTTATTTAATCTAAAATATATAAGAAAAGACAGATTTTGTTATTTCGATATAATATGGATGCCCGCAATACTTCAACTTTCTGTATATTAACCTAAAATATATAAGAAAAAGCATATTTTCTTCATTCAATATTATATCGATGCCCACAATACTTCAACTTACTGTAATTTAACCTAAAATATATAAGAAAAAGCAGATTTTCTTCATTTGATATTATATCAATGCCAACAATACTTCAACTTGCTGTAATTTAGCCTAAATTATATAAGAAAAGGCAGATTTTCTTTATTCGATATCATATAGATACCCCCAATACTTCAACTTTATGTAATTTAACCTAAAATATATTAGAAAAAGAATATATTCTTCATTCATTTGACCTGATGTGTGACCTTTAGAACAACCAATGAAAACGCGACTGGAAAGATATCTATAACCATATCAATGGCCAATGAAATGATAGCATAAAAGTCATCACTAGCTGATACGAAAAAATATCTAATTGTGTAAGAAATAGATATTGCTGCCACATCATAAGAGAAAAATATTTTAATCATCTTGTTGTGGAAATAAATAATGTATTTATTCGAAATTTTCATAAAAATAAATAATTTTTCTAGGCAAAGAAAACGGTCAAATATATCTATAAAATGTGGACTTTTGGCACGTTACTCGATACACGCACACGCTTTACACGACGAGTGCACACGATGCACACTCAGGATGCACACGATGAGCGCTAATTTGGAAATGTTGACCGTTTCCATTACTGTAACACTAAAGCAGTCAGGGCGCTATAACAGGTCAGAGCAGTCAAGATTCTATGATAGGTCAGAGCAGTCAGGGCTCTACGACCAGAACAGGTCAGAACAGTCAGGATTCTTTGACCAGAACAGGTCAGAGCAGTCAGGGCTTTAGAACAGTTCTAAAGTTAACTTAGAGTAGCTTTTATGACTGCTCTATGACTGGTCGAAGTTAACTTGAAAACGTTCCTAAGTTAAATTAGAAGAGTTTTTTGACTTGGGGGGGGGGGTATATATTGGGGTTNNGATGTGCTAAATTGATCTCGGAAACCTGCCCCGAATCAATATACGCATGTATTTAAAACATACCCCAAAATTATTTAACAACACTAAATTAAGGACCCGAATATATTCACATACCATTGATTTTAACATGAAATTTTAAAAAATCGACGAATCAAAGCAAAAGTACATGACATATTGAACATTTAAGGAATATAATGATCAGGAATTATGTTGTTTCATAAATAACTGTCCTTTTTGGCTTTTTTATACCCAAATTTATCTAAAGTATTATTTTTTCATGTAAATTTATATACAATTTGTTTAAAAACATACCAAAATTTATATATTTCATGCAAAAACCATACCCGAATTTTTGGCACATCCTTGTATACCAAAATAATGGAAGTTACCCCTCGGGGGTTCAATTTAACTTGGCGAGAGGTTATGTCTGCACCCTAGTGTAGTTTTCTTCCCTTACATCAGTCATGGCATAGCTCCCATTTCTTCAACATTCGATTGAGGGCCTGGGAAGCCTAACTGAGGATTGATATTTACGGAATGCCAACTAACTATTCTAAGTGCAAATCAAACTGTAAAAACCATCCACTTGGGTGACATGCGTGTCAAATGAATTAACTTGTATTGAACAATCTGATGCCGAATTTATACGCGATGTAATAGAAAGAGATAACATGAAATATCCAAAATGGCTGAAAATCACAATGACATGCTTCAATCTGCCATAAAACTATATAGGAAAACACAAATAAAAAAGAGACAAACGTAAACAACAATCGAAACACGGGACAAAATTAATCTGATGCAAAATTTAGTGTGCAATGTGTGCTAGCGATCTGATTCTGAATTAAGTGCGCAATGTGTGCTAGCAATCTGATGCCGAATTTAGTGCGCAATGTGTACTAGCAATCTGATTCCGAATTTAGTGTGCAATTCTGATACCGAATTTTGAGCGCAATGGTTGCTAGCAATCAGAAGCCGAATTTATTACGTAATGAGAGCACGTTAATGAATCATTTACATGAGTTGTGCTCGAGATATAAAAAAAGGTCGAACAAAAATAACATTCAAATATTTGAAGTTCAAGTTGATATTTTTTAATTTGTAAAATAATAACTTGCATTTAATTTTTCAAGTAGTGGATTAATTGCATTGTTCCTTGCTTTCATTTTTACCCTAGAAATATTTAAAAAAATAATTCTTACCATTAAAAGAGTTGTTGTCATGTAAGCAAATAACTAATTACAGAAGTTACTTTGAAATTAGTTCTGCATATGCGCAATTCGACAACTTGTGTCTCTTCAATGCAGATAAAATCTAGCGTATAGAAGACCATATACACAAAAATGTCTAAAAACTTATTGAAAACAAATGACCAATATGATCTAAATGTATAGTCAAAATTAGCTAAGGACAGAGTTTTGCATGAGGGAGATACTCCTTAGTTTTCAACAAAATTTACAAAAAAATTGATATTGTAAGGTTCCAAATAGAATCTGCTTTGGGGTCAGCACAGAAAAACTGACTACTGGGCAGGTGAATACCCTCGGGGACTAACAGTCAACCAACAGAGGCATCGACCCAGTGGTAACAAATAACTAAATACCGAGGGATGCACCTTTATATTCGAGATCGACTCCATTGTATACATTTACAAATATAAAGGTCAAGTCATTAGTTAAATGACAACAGCAGTATACCTGACATAACTTTTTTCGATTCCGCTGTTTCGAATTTTTTTTTTGCCTTTCTGGATCGACCTTGGAGAAAGCGTATATCCGTCATTGTCGTGTGTAATCATGATTTCACAATACGCAATCTGACTTTTTCAAACGGATACGAAATAAGAATAGAAAGCAAAACGATACACAATCACATTTTTGAAAAACACATTTTAAAATTTATCTTGGATTTTATTTCCTTCATTAACTTACGCGGATAAAAATATAAAACAAAATGTGATAGTTTTACATTTTATTCCGATATTATTTGCACAGGTGCAAAGTATGATGTTGTAGAGTATTATCATAGTTGATGACTGATCAGAGAAATGTTAGAATCTTGATATAATGCTATGATTCATGCATAGCACAAGACGAATAACTTGTCAATGTACCCGATCTTGCTCCCTACAGACCAATTTGCTTAAAATTTTATCTTTTTTACGGATAATGAAATTTGAAGATCGCTCTGCTACGCTTCCGAAAAGTTTACATTACAAGCAGAAAAACAACATATTTGCAAAAAGATTTGCTTATTTTTTTGCATATATATTGACACCTGTCATGCTTAGACTAGTCAAGCTCTTATTTTCTAGCAATAGACTAATTTGTAGTTGAAATTTATTCAAATCATCAAATATGCAAACGTATATCTAACTTTTGGATATTTACCTGGGAAAATCATACATGTCACATTATCTTCGTTAGTGGTACATTTGTAACTCTGAACAGGATGTAACAACTTTTCCATCTCCGATCTAACCGTCTCTGGAAGAAAGTTACTTTATGTATGAAACAGTATTGCATAGTCATGCATTTTCAGCTAAAAACATTAATCAAAATCTAAAGCATGACATATTAACATTGACGGCAAAGACTACAGTATATTTTTTTTCATCAAAATATATCAAAATGAGAACTATTTTGACGTTATTTTGACGTTGAATTCATCAGTCTGTGCTTGTTTGTACTCGTCATCTATCATCGTTCATCATTCAGTAAATTAGATTGCAGTATTAATCTGTTACATTTCATCTTTGGTTGCATTTAATGCTCATTTTAATATAGGAATATTTTTTAACAGTTACAGTCAACAGGCAAATATCAAAAAGTTTGCATGGTTGCAATGTATATCTTCTTTGCCTTTTTGGTAAAATAATATCCGATTAGATTAACAGAATGTTTGGAGTGAAATGTCAACACAATTTCTGCAAATACTATCTACTGGTAGTTTTTTACCAATATATTGTTTCTTGTTGGAAGTGAATCGAAACAACGGCAGTAGAATATCGAAGGAGCAAGGGCAGCGATTGCCACAAAAATCGATGTTGTTCCTTGTTGGAAGTGAATCAAAACAACAGCAGTAGAATACCGAAGGAACAAGAGAAGCGATGACCACAAAAACCAAATTAAAAGACATGGCCAAAATGGCAACAGAGAAAAACAAAGACAAAACAAGGACTCGAGACAGCTACAATGCACGGAAATAAAAAGATAAGATTAAGAACTAAAACACTCATAGTGTGAACTCCAATGAAAACCGGGAGTGACATCAGGTGATCCGGAAGGGTAAGAATGTCCTGCTCAGCTAGCGGCACCCGTCACACTATCAGTGAGTCAATCCAGGGTTGAGACAAATCCAGTTATGTAAAATCCGTGAAGACGTGAAATCTAGCTAAAAATGCCTAATCTTATTTGGGACACAGACACGTCATATCTGTCAATGATGTCATGGTGACGGCCATAGAATTTCAGAAGGGATGAAATTAACAAAGGCTGAACAAATCCCTGACTAAGCAGCATTTGGGACAGTGTTTTTGCTCTATTCTAAAAATCACTGTATAAACTATATGCTCGACAATTTTAAATCAACTAAGTCAGGAAATGTATTAAGCCTTTGTGTGTCTTGTCTTTTTTCTAGTTAGTTTACTTTATGTCTATAGGAGTCTAGGATTATGTTTATTTCGCAGAACTTGATTACTCTTTATTCAGGGGCCGACTCCGACCTGCCGTTGGGTGTGGGGTTTTCTCACCGTTCATTGAAGATCTTATGGTGGCTTTGAGTTGTTATTACTCCCCTTTGGGTCGTTGTCTCTTTGACACATTCCCCGTTTCCCTTCTTTTTTCTACTCCATAGACTGGAGAGGTAGGTATATTGCTATATCGAAATGAACATGTTAGATTTTATTTTTGAGCTTCGGCAAAATTATATTTAACTAAACATCACTACAAAATCTATGAAATTACGATCAAGTGATATTCCAATCATTCTCATATTTGAAGTATTCGTAATAATTTGCATGCTTGTGATGTAATTGTTTTCTTAGCACGAGTTAAAGTTGTTTTGCTTGAATGTAATTTCACTTGAATAGCTTATAACAAATTACTACAAGATACATATCTCTGTAAATAATGTTGATCTGGGTAAGAACTAAAGCTACGCTCATAGATTCTATACGCCGATAATTTTCAATTTACATGCATGAGCTTACAGAAAAGTTAGTACACGTATTGTAATAAAATTCTAAACTGACTGGGCAGTGATAGCCGTAAACTCTGAACCAGGGTGAATCTATTTGTTAACAACTTGCAATCAAATTAATAATAAACAACAAGTTATATTTAGTACTTTTTAAAGACAAATAATTTGTACATGTAAAGACAATAAAAATCAAGCTCTAGCTTCGATGAGGTAATTTTTTTTTTTGTTTTTTTTGTTTGTTTGTTTACCATAGTTTCAAAATTATAAAAATTATTCACACTGAATATAGTTGATTATGTTGATTATTCCTACAATTTGAATTTATATGAATGTAGATTGACGCAGTTGAACTAACAGATGCACATATAATGGACGGTATAAACGATCATACAGTGTCTATCTATAAAAAAAACAGATCCCCAGAAAGGCCATTTTTTTTTTCTATTTCGATCAGAATTTGTAAACGGATTGCCTATAATCTTACACGTATCAATCCATTTCAAAATTTTATATCCGCCCATCGTAGCATTTCTTCACAATATAAAAATTTTAATACGATTCAATTTTGTTTTTCTTATGCATTCTTTCTGAGAATCATTTCAGGAAACAATTTCGTTTTAAAACGAAACAGTCAGCATATAACCCACAACAAAACAAAACCAAATTTCAACCACTTTAATATTACAAATTAAAATGCTTATTCACTAGTGTCCGCACATCTTGAAATCTAAAAAAAGTAAAAATACTTAAGGTTATACTTTCTCCTTAAATTGCCCCGTATTGCACAGTATATTTACTTCTCAGTGAGCACTGATCACTCGGGGATAAAAATATAATTTAAATGAAACAAAAGGGACAACAGGAAACATCTACAAAGGCTGAAAATTATAATTACATGCCACAATCGGCTAGGGAACTACACAGGAAAAAATCAGAAAACCCACCAAAGGTGCGAAAGCCGAGTTGCGAACATTTGTTATTTTCATGATTACATCATCGGATAGGCAAATAGTTGCATATCAGCATATAAATTCTTTTATTTCAATCAGAGATTTATAATGGAACTTTTGAGGAAGTTTGACTTTGTCCTAACTTGAATAAAACTCAAAACATTCCAAGTTCCTGTCCAAAAAAAACTTTGGGCAGGGGTTCTCCATTAAAATCTAGTTTTTTATTTTATTACTGCTGAAATTGAAAGTGTGTATCAGAATACCTTTTGTCTAATAATTTCAGTTTTCTAGTTTGGTATACATAACAACCAAAATCTCCACTATCCATTGCAACTTATTTCAGACCACCTCTCAAAAAAAATTTGGGCAGGGATTCCCCTTATAATCCAGGTTACATACACATTGCTGAAATCAAAACATTCCACCCCCCCCCCCCCCTTTTT